>QMIH01004396.1:7450-20674 GCA_003987875.1 Clarias batrachus
GATGTGTATAAGAGACAGCACACACACACACACACACACACACACACACTGTTTGTGTGTGTGTGTGTATGAAAATGGCTGAAATTGCTCACATCTTGAGTGTGTGTGTATGTGTGTGTGTGTGTGTGTGTGTGTGTGTGTGTGTGTGTGTGTGTGTGTGTGTATGAAAATGGCTGAAATTGCTCACATCTTGAGTGTTTCATTTTCATAAAACAAATTTGCCCAGACACTACGGCTACAAGGTGAACATTTCTAAGGCGGAAGTCCAGGTACCAAATATTGAACAATTCAACAGTTCAACATACAGATGAAACATTAGGGAATGTAACTTTCCTTTATTGTTATCATTACACCAAGCTGATAGCTTCATCACCTATGCCAATAATGCAGGTATATCCAATATTTGACCTTTGACCTGTGTTGTATGAACATCTCTTCCAATAAATTCTTGAAATACACCTTTACAATCTGTCTTCACAGTGTGATGTCCAGATGAGCATGGTGGGTCATTTATTCATGTTGAAATATAAGCTTAATTAAAAAATATCTGATGTTCTTGTTGCTTAAAAGTAAAAATATATATATATATTTTAGCATTCAATATGTTTGAGTATCCATTCAATACTGTTACAAAGGATTATACAGATTTAAAAGATGTTTAACTACTCATTAAAACAGTAACTGTACATTATTTGTGTATATTGTGTGTGTTTCCACACATTGGAATTTTAATAGATATTAATGTTACTTAATAAACTTTTCATGCTGACTGGTGGGTAAGAAAGCAAATATAGCATTTCCTGTAATCCTGTTATAGAAAGATTATCAACATTTGTGAGGGTGTACGCAGTTTAGTACCACTCTGAAGTTCATAACATTTCAAGCTTAAGAATTTAAGTACCATTGTACTTTCTAAAACATTTTAGTTACATGCTATATTGTTGAACATCTGGGTAACAGGTTCCTGTTATGTGTACTGTACATTAAAACAGCTATAAACATTATTTCTGATTTTTAGGCTTTCCTCCAATGTCTTTGCCTCCATCTTCACCTCCCGGTGTATTTCTTGTTGTATCTGGAAAAATGCAGATTGTTATAGAAAATAAATATTGAACGAAACAGCTTCAGGAACTTGAAAATGTATAAACACCAATAAAACACAGGTATTAAAGTAATTCAATATGTACTGCATTTTTTTTTACCAAAAAAAAAAAACAGGCAGGTGATTTCACACATCAATATTGAAGTAGGTAAGAGAAAATTTTTAAAGTGACGTCCAATTAGAAAAGCTCAATACATGTTTAAATTCAATATGCCATGAAAATGATTTCAGTCAAATTCTTAAAATATATAAAATATTCTCTCCACAGTACTAAAAGACATCACTTGAGAAATATCACATTTAAAAAAATTAAGTATAAATAAATAAATCTTTTTTAAGCAGAAAACTTTAGCGCTTTTAAAAATGGTAGGTTCTAGTGAAGAAAAAATGTCATGTCTGCACTTTAATACTTACTCGTTTTTCCCCTACTTTTGTCTTTGTTCTCTGTGAAGTAAAAATATTACACATGTTAGTTCGATCATACAGTATGATGCTACAGTAAGCTCTGTTGATGATCTAGTATGATGTGGTCCTGCACAAAGCAGAGTTACTGTTACCAACATGCAGGTTATTTCTTTTGCACATCTCAGATCTTTTATTTCTTCGATAGCACAGAAATCTGCCAATGATTATATTGGTTATTTATAACACACAGAAATGTGGTAAGTAACGAATTACATTTACCCGCGTTACTGTAATTGAGTATTTTTTGTATGTGTGTGTGTGTGTATGTGTGTGTGTGTGTGTGTGTGTGTGTGTACTTCTACGTTTTAAATTAGTTTTTAAAATCAGTAATTTTACTTTTACTTAAGTATGTTTTGTTTGAAGTATTGTAATTCACTACATTTTAAATCGCTACTGAGTAAAACAAATGAATGAAAATGCAAAAATAATAAAAATATGATGCTTTGTATAAATGCTTCATTGCGCGCGCGTGTGTCTCGTGTCCTGGTCGCGCGCCGCTCCAGGCTCCACTCCAGGTTTTCTGACTGTTTCCCCACATCGGCATCTACCTGACCTTCCACACGGTCGCTTCCGCCCTGAGAGTGACGTCATCAACCAGCGCCACCAGATAGAAACCGGAGAGAGACGCGGGAAAGAGGAGAGAGATTGTGATTTTGGCGTTTTGATATTTAGTTGTGTATTCTGGTTTTGACTTTTTGCCTCCCATTGACTTTGATTATTGCTTTGCCCCGTTGGTTTGGTTTTTGTTTGTGTTTGTGTGTGTTTTTTTGCAGGTAATTTAGCTACTAAATATAAGTACCATTTAGTTTATTATTTTGGCCAGTGTCCACCCTGAATCTGCTCCTCCTTTTCCTGTGTGTGCGTGTGTGTGTGTGTGTGTGTGTGTGTAAAGCAATACAAACCTCATTATTTCATCAGTTAATGACTGGATCTAGTCCTTTCTGCCATATACCACCACTTCCATACAGTTTATAACAGAACCCTGAACCATTCTTTTGCTGTTCGGCCGACACTAGACTGGGACTTAACGCCATATTTAAGTGATCACTTTGATTTTCAAGCACAAGAAAGACAACAGCTTTATTATGTAAAGGTGTTCCTTCAGTTAAAAACAACTAGTTTGAGATTTATATCTGCTCATCTTTTTTGAACTACGCTAGAATGCCTCATCCCACCCTGGTAAAAAATAAAAAATAAAAAAAATTATGAGTTACTTTTACTTGAGTAGATTTTTTATGAGCTACTTTTTACTTTTACTTGAGTAGATTTTTATAATGGTAACTTTACTTGTACATCAGTAAAATTTCACTGAAGTAACAGTACTTTTACTTGAGAACAAAATTAATTGCACTGTTGGTCGCAGCAAGTAAGTGTGTACGGTTCGCAATGCTGAGTACCTCTTTAACCCCTAGGCAAGGGCACAACTAATGTACAGAAAAAGCGGAGAGAACTCTGGAACCTGGAAGTTAACACAGCTGATATTCTAAAGCCAAATAAGTGGAAATATAAAAAGAAACTTACAAGATATATATATTTTTTAAGCAGAACACTTTTGTGCGTTTAAAAATGGTAGGTTCTAGTGAAGAAAAAAATTGATGTCTATACTTTAAGACTTACTCTTTTTTTCCTTCTTTTCGTCTTTTTTCGAATCTGTGAAGTAAAAATATTACACGTGTTAGTATGATCCTACAGTATGATGCTAAAGTCAGCTCTGTTGATTATCTAGTATGATGTGGTCCTAGACATAGCAGAGTTACTGTTACCAGCAGGCAGTTCATTTCAAATCTTTTATTTCCACAAGTGTGTGCACAAGGTTTGCACAGTCAAAGTATTTGTAAACCTTTGAAATTAGCATTTACTAATGACAGCTGTTGCCATGCATCAGATCCAATGAGCTGATTAAGGTCTGAAACCTTGTAAAAATAATCGGAGACTCTGAAACTATTAGGGTGCCCAAACGTTTGCCCAGTGCCATAATAGTGTTATTATTTTTTTATTATTTTTGTTCAATTCATGGCATAAGAAGTAACTATGCATCAATGTTTGCTGAACATAGTGGGCATTTTCCCATTTCCAAGAGAGACTGTGTTAATATATTTTCAATTTAAAAAATCACCAAAATCTGTTATTTATCAAGGTGTGCCTAAACTTTTGCATAAGACTGTAAGTATATATATATGTGGCGATTACCAATATAGGTGACTATTAGTGTTACATAGGCTCTTTGAACTTAAGGAAAACATTTAAAAAAGGTCAATTCCAGGATCTAGTACTACCAGTATCACATAGCTGCCAACAATCTGTAAGACTGTGGTAGCCCTTACCCACAACTGGTCTCCATATTACTATCTTGTTGGTCAATAAGGTAATTGCTTTTTTTTACATTGCTAACTTCCAAATTATTCAATTAATTAATAAAAAATGTGTTAATCCTATTAGACAATGTCATGTCCAGCAATGTTATATGATTTTTTACTGACTTATTTAAGGTTGTATGACTTACCTTTTGCCTGATCCCCTTGATGTTTCTGTGAAGTTAAACATGATGCATGTTAATGTGGGACATACAATGCATGATACACTCACTCACTCATCAACTATATCGCAGGGGGCCTGGAGCCTATCCAAGGAGATCAGGAGGCGTGGTCCACCATTGGACAGGGTGCCAGTCCATCAAAGCTCACACACATACAAACACTAACATACTCATTCACACAGTACAGGCAATTTGGGAAACAAGTTAGCCTAATCTGCAGGAAACCGGAACACCTGGAGGTGACAGTACTAACCACTAAGCCAACATGCTGCCACTTAAATAAAAATGAGCTCTTCAAGAATCCTTCATGGGATCAATGAATCACAATGGGTCTTAGTTTCCAGATGGAAAAAAAAACAACAACAAAAGAATCAGAAATAAACTATTGAATTAGAAATATTTTTGCTAGTTCAAAAGAGACCTTTCATGGAAACTGGCATTGTTTTAGAAATAAACATTTTAAAATGTATCATGATGAAATGCTTAAATATAATAAAGTAGTCACTAACTATTGCTATTGTTTCATTAATCATTAAAACAGAAAATAGAATAATCTTCAACACATTTTTATGCTGACTGATGAAATTATTAAATCTTTGAAACGAGTCACTAACGGCTGTTGTTTCCTATATTCTAATGTATTTACATGAACATAAGGAAAATGGACAGATAACTGACTGAACTTCAGGATACACACCACATCCCAGAGCCAATCTGCCACCTTTTGTACTGCATCATCATTCTTCTGGCACTTGAGCAGTCCCTCATCCTCATGGAACAGACAGTCAACAGTTATAGTTTTCTCTCTGTTCACAGCTCTGCTGCTGTCTGGTACCACGCTCTCTCTGTCGAATGTGTGATGGAGCACCACCAGAGCAACGTATTTATCTGTAAAAATTTTACAGAATGCATTATTATGCAATATTTCTCATGAGAAAAATAAAATGTACATCAGTTAACATCAGGGTGAATTGATATGATATGACAAACCCTCATCGCTGTTGAGTTGTTGCAGTGCAGCTTCGATGTCAGTTCCAGCTCGTGAAACGATCGGGATATAGAACAGAATCACTTCACACGTGTCCTTTGAAGCCTTCGTCATAGTTTTTCGTATTTTTTTAAGTTCTTCTGTAAATTGTTTACAAGGTTTTTCTACATTTCCAGGGAAATCTTCACGGTATTTAACTATTTTAGAGAAACAATCATACAAATAATAAAAATTGATTAAGTAGAGTGCTCACAAATTGTTTCAAAATGAGCCTATACAACAACAATAACTTCATTTTTCAGTATCATTTTAACAGTAATGTTAAATGGCATAGTAATGAGAATTCCAACACAGTGGAGACAGCAAGCACTGAACTTAATATCCCATAATGCAGTGCAGCAATATGATAAAGTTACCTCAAACACATAACGTAGCTGGTTAAAGGCTATTTTTAGCTGGTAAAAGTTGTATTTTACGACCACGGTGGGACATCAGGATTCAAACAATACGGGCAATTTGGAAACGCCAAGTAGCCTAATCTGCATGTCTCTGAACTGTGGTAAGAAACTGGAGTACCCAAAGAAACCCACCAAGCATGAGGAGAACATGCAAGATCCATGCACACAAGTGGGAATTTAACCCAGACCCTGGAGATGCAAGACAATAGTGCTAATCACTAAGCCACAGAAAGCCATCGAATGTCTCAAATACGGTAAATATCCTAAAATGATTTTTTTTTAATAGTCAGAAAAAAATCTAAAAGTACCAATTTCCCTGCATGGCATGTCACTTTCATGTATGTATATGTATATACTGTAATCATGTTATGTATAACTTGTCACTTTATTGTTATGTACAATGGGTCACTGGTCCCAGTGTCAGTGGTGATGTCCTGCGCCAATCAATAACACATTTAACGGAAAAATAGGTCTTGAGAGTAGAACCTGCCCATGAACATCATTAAAATCTTCTAAACATATACATACATATTTTAAGAATAACCATTATGATAAAATATAAAACATTAAACGGGCTCTAAACACATCTTATGTAGTATTTGTTGGGAAAAGAAATGATCTTACTTGGTCTCTTTCCTGCATTGAACTTGTCCATTATCTACAGAAAGAGACCAATAAAATTGAGTTATTGTCATCGAAGTCATTTCGATTAAAGTCGAGAAAAACGTTAGCTTACCTAATATAGGAAGATTCTGTAACCTAGTGATCCTCGTGGCAATGTAAAAATCGGCTGTAATCGGTAAAAATTGTTTTAGATCAAAGGGAATTCAACGTAACGCGACAGGAGGATGAGCAAAAAACACAAGCCACTTTCGCTTTGCTTAGCCACGCCCTCCGGATGACGCAACGCGTTGCTGCGACGCCACTTCCGTCAACACGATAACGTTCTGTTTGTCCCTTATTTCAATATTAAAGCATGCATGTGTCTATAAAACTCATCACTACTGTGACAGACGTGCATTTCTTCTTCAAATAAAATGAAAAAAAAAAAACTTTAATTGGAATTATTTAAATTATTATTATACACTTTAAATTCAATTATTGGGAATCATTAAATAAAATGTGACTATAGATAATGGCTTAAAATTTAAATAATTTTTTATTAATTCAAATAGTAAATGTTTTGAAATCACTGTGGTATAGAATTATATAATAAATATATTATATAATAAATAAATAAATAAAGCTAGTAAATTGGGTTGACATGGTAGGAATTTAATAAAATTTAATAGAGAAAATGTAAGAAAAGCGAAGATAAATCAGTATTTACTGCTGAATCTGCCAATTCACTTTGGTCATATCTGACATTAACCTCTAAAACATGCACTATCACTTCTTTATTACTTGTATC
The DNA here is from genome assembly GCA_003987875.1 of Clarias batrachus. Classification (NCBI taxonomy): domain Eukaryota; kingdom Metazoa; phylum Chordata; class Actinopteri; order Siluriformes; family Clariidae; genus Clarias; species Clarias batrachus. The sequence continues at coordinate 14,411 of QMIH01004396.1, forward strand.
TATTTCCACTGATTTCTGTAAATACACAAATTATTTTTAAACATTACAATAATTTATACCTGCAGACATAGAGACAAACTTTTTAAATGTGAATTGACAGAACTGTAGGTTGCTCTCTTGTGACTGTTGACAAACAAATTAACCTTTATAGTAGTACACTATTTCTGACACTTTGCTATGGCGATATAAGAGATAAGAAATACACTATTACTTTTGTTGATGTTGTTGTTGTTGTTGCCTAAAGCAGCAGATAAATCAAGGGGGTGGGGGATGGAATCACGTTGAAAACGTCCAAAGAAAGGACAAGGGGTTCTGACGGGTGGTGATGTTTATTTGATGTAATGATGTATAAACTTTTATTAATTTATTTATTATTCAGTGTTTAATTATTCTCTTGCCTCAAAGCAGATTCCCATTTGGTATACCAGATGGAACTTTAACAATAACTATAACTAAGTCTCATTAACAAGTGGTCCCCACACAGTTGCTTACTCCCAATCCTATGAGTTCTCATCACCATTGTGTGTGTGTATGGAAATGCTCTTACTTTCACTATTAAACATAGCTCTGGTTTTTATTATCCTTGCATGTTTCTATAATGTGTTGAAGAGTTACATGCGGATTCTTAAACCAGTTCCAGTCATTTTAAATATCCTAAGTTGTTTTCTTAGCTTGATGCAGCACAATAACTTGCCCCTTCTAAATTAGTGACTTTTTTTTTTTTTTGGCCAGACAGTGAAAAATAGTCTGTCTCATCATAATGCAACTCAATGGTGCCATCTAGTGATTAAACCTAAATATACAGTAAACTTATTCTCTTCATTCTTATCATCATCCCAAACTGGAAGCTTCATCAGCTGTGACACTGGTGTCTGTTATTGACCCTTGACCTCTGATGCATCTGTTCCAAGAAATACACAAAGTACACCCTGCTATTGTGTCTCCACAGTGTGAAAAGAGAGCTCTTTACTCAGACTGAAATGAAAAAAGAATTAAGGTATCCGATGTTGTTTTATTATCATTATTATTTCTATTGATTTTGCTGATGAAGAATAAAATACTCTCCTGCTTACTGATTACCTGAGAAGGTAAAAAGTTGGTGCAATATTGTTATAATAAAACTAACCAACTTCTAAGTGGTACTGTATATGCAGTTTATCAACTCGCTGAAATTAATCAGCTTCCAATAATTGTTTTTCTTCCCACTGTATTTCAAATAACTCTCACTCTCTCTCTCTCTTAAAGTTAATAAGTTAATTTTATTTATAGAAAAAAAAAWACATAATTTGACCACATATAAATTTTTTTACAGCACAAATAAATAAACACCAATAAAACACAGCCATTTGACAATTCATTTGGTAATTCACTACTCTTAAGCATATTGTTAAAAGTAAGTAAGGCTCAACAGTTAAGTTGTTTAATGCATCAATATTAAGAAATAAACCACATGAGAACCATTTTATGCTAATGTGTCCAAAGTAAATAGTACATTGTTGAATGTGTACACTATATCAGACTATACATTTTACCTTTACCAATACTAATGTACATGCCATGCAGCATAAAGATGTTGGAGGAGCCAGTCCTTTACTAAATAAACTTCAGTCCAGTTGTTTCCTCACTCACTCATCATCTATACCGCTTAATCCTGTATTTAGGGTCACGGGGGCCTGGAGCCTATCCCTGGACAGGGTGCCAATCCATCGCAGGGCACACAGACATACACACACTCACACTACGGGCAATTTCGGAACGCCAATTAGCCTAACCTATTTTGTACTGTGGGAGGAAACCGGAGTACCCGGATGAAACCCACCAAGCACAGGGAGAACATGCACACAGAGACAGGAATCGAGCCTGCCCGGGGATCGAACTCAGACCCTGGCGGTGCAAGGCGACAGTGCTAATCACTACACCACCGTGCCGCCTAGCTGTTTCCTCTTTATTTTCAAATGTATTTCCTCTGGCCTTCTTTATTTTCCAAATAATTAAATCAACAAAGAAGAAATGAGCAGAATGTATATATTTTTAAAAATATCTTAAAAATTATTTATTAGTGTCACATATAACAGTGCTGCAGTCCAGCTCCAGCTCTGATTGTGATACTTTTATTTACATCCAAACTGAGTTAGTTTTGCAAACTAATAATTACTGTTTAAAATATCCACCAACCATATGCTTTATATATATATATATATATATATATATACAGTATGTAAAATTACAATAAATAAAGTAAAATTACAGTACATCATTTATACTAGCAGGTTATTTACTGTACCTTTATTGAAAATAGCATGATCTACATTTTCTTTACCTTTTTTTTCAGAATGTTGAATTTTAAGATATTTATGTGGTGCAAAATATGATATATAAATTTAATATATTTAATAGCAAAGAATCCATGCTCAACTTTAAAAAATATGTAATTTAAGGATTAATAATATGCTTAATGAATTGCAAATGCTTTTAGTCTTTCAAGAGAGACAACCAAAGGAACTTAATTTTTTTCCAGTAGAATGCTATACTATTTATATCAAAATCAACAGTAATAAAGTATTGAATGAAAGGTCAAACCTGAACAAATGAGAATTCATTGAAGTCCTGGACTAAGCACATTTTTGTATGCTAACTGATAACTAATGTTAACTAATAATGCAGTGCAGCAACATGATAAATTTGAATGATCTTGAATAAAGTGCAGATCACTATAGAGGTGACAGTGGGATAAATTCAGAGGATCAAGCTTTGTGAGCTGAAGTGTTTGAGCTGAGTTTGCCAATAATATTGTGAGGGATTCAAAATGATTTAACCAAGGGACAAGGACATGTACTAAACAAAATCATTGTGTGGGCTGTATAATTATAAGGAAGAGGAACAACCATAAAGAATTTAAACATTTAAGAGAAAGACAAATCCGTAAAGTTAATTAAATTTAATTAAAAAGAAACATAACGTATTGTGTTCTTTGAGTACATTAAAGCAGCATTTAAGGGAAACACTAATCTAAAATATGTTTATATTCAATTATTTTTTATTTGTTATGTTATTTGTTGGTTGGAATGTATGGTTTACTGGATTAATGATAATTATGTTTTAATTAAAAAGACACTTATTAGTATAATTCTTTTCAATGATTAACTGAAATTCAGAATTTTTAATTCAATGCCACATTAAAATCCAGAATTTCAGTTATTAATTAGAAAAAAAGTCTTCCAAATAAAATATGCAATATAAATAGAATTTAAATCTTTAATATTTGTTGGTCAGAAAGGTCCAAATGTGCAGAGGTCCAGAAATGTAAAAATGACTCTTGAGATCAAACATAACACACATTGAAAATTGAACACACTTTATATAAATAATCTGAATACTTTTTTTTTTTTTTTTGAAAATTAAATAGTCTTACCTGTTTCTTAACCTTAGCCATTATCTGCAGAAAGAGGCTGGGAAAAAATTCTTTAGATACAGCCAAAAAAAATGATGTGGATTCAGTAATCAAGCGGTGATTCTGAATTAAAATTCGGCTGTGATCGTTATTTTTTTTGAGGGAGGGGGGGGGTGGATTTACACTTAAAGAAATTAACGTAACATGAAAAACACAGAGGAAAAAATAACAGCAAGTCACTTTCTCTTTGATAAGCCACACCCCTTGGCTATACGCATGGTGTTGCAATGGCATCTGTTCTATTTATGTCCCTTATTCCACCAATAGCACACTATGTTTCTAAAAAGTTAACTGTTTTTGCAAATCTTAAAATAAAACMTGTGGTGTAATTAGTAGATTGGTTTGGCATGGCGAAAATATTAAATAGCAATATTTATTGGAGAATAAAAAATTATTTAACTGTGGCAGTAATTCATAACTCAGGACCTCAGGTTTTAATTGAAAAGTTCAAAATCACACAGATTAGCCTCTATAACCAGTAGTTTCTTACCCATTGCTAAGGTGATATAAGAGCTAATTTGTTATGGGCTGTTACTAAAGAAACCCACACCAAAACTGGGAAAAAAGACACATGACATATTTCCATTTTTATTTTCTTTTATACAACAAAAATACAGTACAAACTACAATAAAGGGTTTTCTGAACTGAACTATACAGTATATCACAGTTGTGGCATCTAAACCTGATTCCTTTATTTGTCACAAATCTACATAAATAGAATTAATCTTCCATAATTGGTTGGTTGGAGTGCATGGTTTACTGGATTAATGATCATTATTATTTAGTAAAAAAAAAAAAGTTACTTAATAGGATAACACTGAAATCTTTGGCATGTGAGTAGGGTTTAGGTTTAGCTCATATAAACTATAGGATCAATAACGGATTTGATCAGTCAGAGTGCAACAGTATATATGCAGTAGGTATACAGTACAAAGCACCTAATATTCAATATTCACTTTTCATTTTGTTTTACCAAAAGCTTAATGAAAGGAGATGAAAGGAGGGACTTGGTTTCAAATACTGAAGGATGACAGATATATTAGCCTAGTTCATCATAATGCAGCTCAATAGCTTCATCAGCTGTGACACTGGTGTCTTAAATTGATTTCTGGCTTATTCTACATATACACATATATCTGTTCCAATAAACATTTGACATGCACCTGCTAATGAAAAAAAAAAAAAGATATATGATAGTTTTTTCTTTCTTTACCTTTATTGATTTTGTTAATGAGGCATGAAATACATTTTATTTTACTGAATAAACTCTCCTGTCTACTGATTACTGAAACTAAAAAATTTGGTGCAATACTGTTGTAATAAAACTATTCATGTTCAATGTGGTGTATACAGTTTATCACCTCACTGAGTGCTTCAAATGATTACTTTTCTTCCCATTGCATTTTAAATACTGATAAGTCTCTCTCTCTCCTTCTCTCTCTCTCTCTTTTAAAATTTAAAAATGATAACATTAATAATAAAAAAAAAACTCATTAGACCACACTTAAAAAATTTAACAGCACAAATGAAAAAAACACCAATAAATCACAGNCTTCTGTGGTAGAAAATTAATCAATGCCAACTGACCAATCACGTATTCAACGGAGCCATTGTTTAACATTGTATGAACATTCCATTGTTAATGCTACATGATGTTATCTTTACCTGACAGAAAGGGGAAAACATTACATTTCCACTATATAGGACTACAGTACTATGGTACTCCCACTGTCACATAATTTCCAACAACCTGCAGGTGTTAGGTAGCACATTTAGCAAACTTTTAATACTCATGTGCTCATTTTATCATAGCTACTGTATCTATGTGATATAATAATAATTAGTGTTGCAGTGGTAACAGTTTAAAGTAAATAACTGAAAATTAGAGAATGTTTTATTTATAGGTAGTTTGGCCAAAATTTAAATAAGAATGTGTTAAGTTGAGGTTTGGCAGAGAAATGTGTATGCCATTAAAATTTTTATAATTTTTCGATGACAGGTATGACTTACTTTTTTTCAGAATGGTGAACTGACTGGTGTTTCTGTGGAGCAACATATGACAAATTAATACTTTTAATATCCTGCCATCTATGCTGCACTTTTTACAAATGGACTTTATAACCATTATTAATAGGCTTAATGAATCACAAAGGTTTTTAGTCTCTCCAGAGGGACAATCAATCAGYCTTTTTATGATTGTTTGCCTAATAGTCTGCTGTAATAGTCATATTCAAAWCAATAATAAAGAATTGAACTAAAAGATCAACCCTGGACACCTGAGAATCTTCATCGATATACTGATCAAAGTCATCTTCAACACCTTTATATGCTGACTGATGAAATTATTAAATCTTTGAAATGAGTCACTCAACAGCTGGTGTTTCCTATATTCTAATGTATTTACATGAACATGAGGAAAATAGACAGATAACTGACTGAACTTCAGGATACACACCACATCCCTGAGCCAATKTGCCACCTTTTGTACTGCATCTTCATTCTTTGGGCACTTGAGCAGTCCCTCATCCTCATGGAACAGACAGTCAACAGTTATAGTTTTCTCTCTGTTCACAATTCTGCTGCTGTCTGGTACCACGCTCTCTCTGTCGAATGTGTGATGGAGCACCACCAGAGCAACGTATTTATCTGTAAATATTTTTTTTACAGAATCCATAAAGATTTTTCCCAAAATAAATAAATAGATAGATAGATAGATAGATAGATAGATAGATAGATAGATAGATAGATAGATAGATAGATAGATAGATAGATAGATAGATAGATAGATAGATAGATAGATAGATAGATAGAT
>QMIH01004415.1:0-18961 GCA_003987875.1 Clarias batrachus
AATAATCCTAACGAAAACAATAGGGCCCTGCGCACTCTGTGCTTGGGCCCTAATTATCCTAACGAAAACAATAGGGCCCTGCGCACTCAGTGCTTGGGCCCTAAAAATAATAATCCTAACGAAAACAATAGGGCCCTGCGCACTCAGTGCTTGGGCCCTAAAAATGAAAATCGTTAAGTTAAAAAGATTCAAATAAAAAGTTGATGAATGAAGTAGAAAACAAGAAGCAGTTAAATTGAAAAAAAAAAAAAAAAACTTTACATTCTCCTTCATCCTGAGAATGCAGCTGATTGGAGTTTCTCTCTGTACTCCAGGACGGCGTGGAGCGCGAGTACTATGCCGTGTTTGATGGTCACGGAGGAGTCGACGCTGCCACCTACGCTTCAACTCACCTGCATGTCGTCCTCAGCCAACAGGAGGCGCTGAAGAGTGACACGAGCACGGCCTTCAAAAACTCCTTCATACAGACAGACGACATGTTCAGGATCAAGGCCAGGAGAGAGGTATGAACGGGTGGAGGATCACATAGAAGAACATAAATGCATGTTACGATAAGAATAAACCACTTAAGGGGCGTGCTGTTATCGGACAGTAATCTGTGATGCAGTATTGTGGTGTGTGGTCAATTTTCAAATCCTGAAGTAAATTATTAACTAATAACATCTCAGTGTTTGATACTGCTAATATGACAGCAATTTATCAGTATTATCAGGTTAGACTTTTTATCCATTTATAAAACACTACCAATCAAAGGTTTGTACACAGGTCCTAATTCTAAGGTTTCTGTCTACCCTTTAAAACAATACTGAAGGCATCCAAAAAATGCAGTAATCCGCTTTAATCAGTCGATATTGAGATGTCTCTGCTACTCATGATCTGTAATACCTTTAGAACGGCTCTAACCTGAGGTGATGTTTGTTAATTGGTGGTTTCTGAGGTTGGTGACTCTAAATTTAGTTTTGGTCTTGCTTTCCTGGGAAGGTGTTCATGAGAGACAGTTTAATTCCATACAATTTTTATTTGTATAGCGCTTTTAACAGTTAACAGGAAATGACGGAAACCCATCCTCTTTTGGGTGATAGCGGATAGCAGGGATTGATCTGCAGTCATAGTGTGTGTTAGGTGCTGAAAGTTGAATAAAACAGTTGATGTCTTGTCAATCATATAACAGTTAATATGAAGTCCAGTTTGTTATTGGAGGCTCAGGTTTCATCATGGTGCTTAATTAGTTTTTTTGCAAATGCACTTGACAATACTGTTCTTGCAAGAACTGTTCCAGAACAACAGGACAGTTGGTGGTGTTACTTCATTCCATAATTCCATACATGTTATTTCATGGTTTTATATATGTATATATTACACACGTGGACAAAATTGTTGGTTCCTTCGGTCAATGAAAGAAAAACTCACAATGGTCACATAAATAACTTTAATCTGACAAAAGTAATAATTAAAAAAAAATTCTATGAATGTTAACCAATGAAAGTCAGACATTGCTTTTCAACCATCCTTCAACAGAATTATTTAAAAAAATAAACTCATGGAACAGGCCTGGACAAAAATGATGGTACCCCTAGAAAATACTGAAAATAATGTGACCAAAGGGACATGTTAATTCAAGGTGTGTCCACTAATTAGCATCACAGGTGTCTACAATCTTGTAATCAGTCAGTGGGCCTGTATATAGGGCTCCAGGTAGTCACTGTGTTGTTTGGTGACATGGTATGTACAACACTCAACATGGACCAGAGGAAGCGAAGGAAAGAGTTGTCTCAGGAGAGTCGAAAGAAAATTATAGACAAGCATGTTAAAGGTAAAGGCTATAAGACCATTTCCAAGCAGCTAGATGTTCCTGTGACTACAGTTGCACATATTATTCAGAAATTTAAGATCCATGGGACTGTAGCCAACCTCCCTGGACGTGGCCGCAGGAGGAAAATTCATGACAAATCAAAGAGACGGATAATCCCAATGGTAACAAAAGAGCCCAGAAAGACTTCTAAAGAGATCTTAAAGGTGAACTTCATGCTCAAGGAACATCAGTGTCAGATCGCACCATCCGTCGTTGTTTCAGCCAAAGTGGACTACATGGGAGACGACCAAGGAGGACAGCATTGTTGAAAACAAATCATAAAAAAGCCAGACTGGAATATGCCAAACTACATGTTGACAAGCCACAAAGCTTCTGGGAGAATGTCCTATGGACAGATGAGACAAAAATGGAACTTTTTGCCAAGGCACATCAGCTCTGTGTTCACAGACGGAAAAATGAAGCATATCAAGAAAAGATCACTGTCCCTACTGTGAAACATGGAGGAGGCTCTGTTATGTTCTGGGGCTGCTTTGCTGCATCTGGCACAGGGTGTCTTGAATCTGTGCAGGGTACAATGAAATCTCAAGACTATCAAGGGATTTTAGAATCAACCTTGAAAGAAAAATCATGAGTTCATCTAATGGCGCTGTAGATTTTTTAAGTACACGCGTGTGCAATTAAAATCTACTTAATACGCGAGTAGATCTCACACCTTCATTCCGCACACTTGACGGTAACCCATACAAATTGTAATTCATTCCAAAATTCAACAGATGGCGCTGTACATTTTTTAAAATGCACTTAATAATGCAATTCAATTCCACCGCAATTCTAGTATTTTCATATTTTGTTCTCAAAGAGCCAAATTTTCTTGTATTTCTAATGTAGTGTTGAGGAATATTTCTCCAGGCCTACCGAAGGACTTTTTTTATCTCTCATTTTCAGTCCCGTCCCTGTACGTGAGCTGTTTCAGAGGAATGTGACAGATGATCAGGGCATTGATTAGTTTACTGCTGATGCTGAATGCTGAATGGTTGGAACAGATGAGAGGGGAAATGAGGTTGCTGCTGAGATTGTTGCGTAAACAACGCATTTTTAAAAATTGTATCTTCATGCACTGTGCAGCCTGTCGCAGAAAAACATTCGTTTAATTTCTGCGACAATTTCTTTAATTAAATCTACATAATTTAATTGAATTATAATCTGATGAAATGGGGAGGGGGGCGGGGGGTTTAAGACTTGTCTCATGTCTTTCCCAGAACCGAAATAAAGCTACAGTTTATATCCTGCCAGGGAAATGATACAAATTTACCATAAGAAGTCGTTCAGAGCATGAATCTTTGCAGGAACTCGGAATGAAAACACGATCGAGCTGTAAGAAATGGTTTCGTCCTCAAGTGTTATTCCAGTGGAAAGTTCCGATAAGATGTGTTCATTTTCTGAGAAAATTCCCCTGCACGTATTCACACATCGTGGATAGACGTTTAGTAAGAACCCTTCAGGATGTTCACACTGCTGGTGTGTGCGCGCCTGTTCAGGTAGAGATATTAGTCAGTGTGGTTACGCTGCTCTCATGTGGGCGCAGTGAGAACACTCTCGAGAGGCAGAGAAAGTTACATGAAAGGCTGAAAGGCTTCGGGTTTAGTCACTCGATGGAGAAAGCTGTGCTTCTGTTGTTTTTTTTTTTTTTTTTTTTTTAACTTTTTTTGTGTTGTTTCTGAGAACAGATGAGATACACGATGTGTCGGTCGTGAGCGATCACAGTGCTTGAATGTTTCGATGATTGTTGCAGCGCATGCGCAGTGGCAGTACGGGCGTGGCCGTCTTCCTGGCCGCTGATTGGCTGACCGTATCCTGGCTGGGAGACTCACAGGCCATGCTGGTGAAGAAAGGCGAACCCGTCATCCTCATGGACCCTCATAAACCTGAACGAGAGGTACGACGTGCACATCATATCATATTCCACCTTATTAAAAATTATAACAGTGACTGGTACATTTTATTTTATTTATACTTCCTTTTTTTTCTGGATTTTTCTGTGACTTGTTAGTGAAGTGATTTATAAGACATTGGATCATTTTGGTATCCTTCATATGCTGAGGTTAACTGGTCATTTCATCCAGGCCAAAATTCAAAAACTGAGCGATAATCTACCCTGATCAGCCACAACACTAACACCATGCCTGATCGAATTGATTATTAATTATATATCAGTAAACTGGTGGCATTCATCCTTCAACCCTCAGGACCCGAAGGATCCGCTGTCAAGTCCTGGTGCCATGCCTGCATCGGGTCTCATTGCTTTTCATTGTAATGTAATGGCTAAAACTCAAATATATTTAAAAATGCTCACATGGGCGGGAATATATTTCCTAAACTGCTGCAGTATTTGGGAAAAAAAACACCTAAAAAGCAACACTGACATCTGCATACTTGGAGGCTGAGAAGGAGAAGGGAGACGAAACCCCAAAATGACCAGAGGGAAAAATAGTACGATTTGTTTTTAAAAATATCCGTCTGCTTTGGACACGTCCTGACTGTTTTTGCCACCATGTTGGATGAACTGGCTTCTTACAGGACAGAATTCTTTTTTAAGGAAGATACCTAAAGCACAGAATAAATCACATCATTTTTATGTTGTTTGCATTGAAATTCTGTATATATGTGTTTCGTAAGGTTGTAGAAAACCCCCTTTTTTTTTATTTTTTTTACGGGGGTGTTTTTTGGGCTGTTTGTAACAGTACAGTACAGTGTTATCCATGCTTATACATCTGTTGTGGTGTGTCTGATGTCATAAGCAAGTCCTCGATTCTCAAAAAAAAAAAAAAAGAGTAGATCAAAAACCTGACCTGTGTCACAACATTTCTGAAAACAAAAGAAATGAAACTTACGTTAATACATGCTGGGAAAAACCACTAAAGGATGAACAATGAGAACAATAAGCCCTTAAAACCCCGAGCATTTTATCCTTTTTTGTTTTTTTGCATTACTATATTTTACTAAACCTGTTTTAAGGGTCAGGATTGTGCAGTATAGAGTTTCATAGCACAACCTCGGCAATATGATGAAATTAATTTCATTTCATTTAAAACCGTCTACACGGACATGACTGAGTGAAACTTTGGACACGGGTCACACAGGCAGAGAAATACCACTGATCACGGTGCTTTCAGTTGTGTATTTGGTGAGGTTGACATTTTTTTTATATCGTCATACAATTTACGCCCTTTAAAAGTAAAGATAACTTCAGTTCTACCCGACACATCGGAAAAACCAAACGCATAGTTTGATGTCTACGTCCTCTTCCGTCGACACACACCAGCAGGACTTTAAGGGTTAACAAAGTAGACGGAATTGATTTTAAAAGTACACTTTGCTACATCATGCTGAAGGGAATGTTCCAGAAATACAGATTTCTCCTGCTTTCATTGTGAGGCGAATCCTTAAGAGACTGTTAAGTGCAGGACGTGGATGAAGATTTATTTTCCTTGGAATTGCTAAGACGAGTGCTGAAAGGATCAGTTTACTTCACTTTAAGTGATTTCATGTGTTTAGCTTTCTTTAAGCAAAAATGTGTGAGAGAACGATCTTAACAAGGCATCCACTCCGTGTACTTCATAAACAATGCCTTATTAATAATAATAATTATTATTATTATTATAGGTATAACGACATATTATACATTTTAATAGTAATCGGTGTGTATTACACACCACTGTGTAATTACAGCGATACTTTCTGATAAAAGTAACTAGTTCAAGTACTTTTCCATTGCAGAAAATGAAAACTCATTTGTGCTTCCTCATGCATGTTGTTTTAGTCAAGACCTTTATAATTATTCTACCATCATCACTCAGCGAAGTTTGGCCCATAATCTGTTAACTACTAATACCCCTATTTCACCTACGCGGTTTCGCACGGTGGCCATAAGTCTGGTTCATCATGATTCACCGCGAGTTTTGTCTGTGATTATGTTTCTAAGCCCGCAGATCTTGCAGAACTTCGCGGAAAGTCGGGCAGTCACACCCGACGGCTCACGCTTAAAATTGGCTTCTCACCGCGAGTCAAACCGTATAGGTGAGATAGGGGTGTAACAGCAGGAATAACAAAGGGGGGCGGGTTATCGGGGACGGGGCTTGTAGGACGACTTTCTCACACACACACACACACACACACACACACACACACACACACACACACACACACACACACACACACACACTAACGAAATCAGAATGCTGTCTTGCTCATGGATTACATAAACGGATTACATTTTTGAAAATATAAGTAAGTAACTGAGTACTTGAATGGCGGACCTAACGTGTTCGATTACTCGTTACATCAAACAAGTAATCCGAGTCCTCTAATGCGTTACTTTGTAACATGTTACACCCAACACTGATTATGACATGGTTGTAGTTTTAAATTCTTCAGCTTTTATCCTTAGTATTTTGGATAAGACTTTAGGCAAAGCATCAAGAGAGAGTGATGAGATTTCTTCAGAATGAAGGTGTAAAACCCTTTGACATCTGCAGCAGACTTCAAGCACAGTACAGTGATGAGACACGTTTTACAGAAAGCCGTATGTCCGTGAATGACCACGATCCTGGCCGAGGTGGCTCAGAGCCCACTCAGCTAGATGGAACGCCTGATCCTTGAAAATCGACGGACAACTTGTCGCCAACTTGCGGATGAGACACATCTGTGTGTTGGAACTGTGCACACATTCATGTAGCAACAACACTTGCACAATACAGGAACTCGGCTGGGAGTTATTGCGTACAGTCCTGACCTCTCACTAAGCCATTTGTACATATTTGGGCCATTAAAGGAGTTCCTGGGGGGTCAGCGTTTCAGTCGTGAAGCAGGCAGCCCGATCGTGACTCCGGCGAACCAATAAAACTTTTCTTTCTAGTGAGGATAAGTGGATTATTATATAGAGAAATAAAAGAGAGTTTTTTCTCCTCTCTGTGTTCTGCTATTCTGCACAATGAAAAGTCCCGGATTGACTTGTACATTTTCATTTACTAGCTAGATATTGTTTCTCCATGTTCCTTGTGGTATCTGATCCTTTTATGTCTTTCCAGGATGAGAAGAAGAGAATAGAGGATCTGGGTGGCTGCATTGCATTCATGGGCTGCTGGCGTGTTAACGGGACCTATGCAGTTTCCCGGGCGATAGGTGAGTAACCGGGGTAATGAACAGTGATCTCATTCGAACTGGTAGAATGACCTCATTGTGTGATTGTGATTGTAATTTACCAGAACTTACTTTATTACTGGACATCCTATGTCATTTGTTTACGCTAATTGTTTCATTTGTGTCTTACTTCAATCAAGCAGTTTTTTTTTAAAGATATGTTTATATAGAATAAACAGACTAAAAATATATAAACAGAAATTTCTATTTCAATCACCTAATGCTGGAATAAGGAAATCCTGAGAGTATTGTTGAATTCCTGCTTCTCTGTGGTCAGGAGGTATTGATTCATTTTCTATTTCTTGAATGGGGAAAGAAATGGTTAGGGTTGACAAGTTGATGTAATGTTAAAGGCATGCATCGTGACATGATGTCATTATAAAATAATCGTTTGATGTCATTGGAACAGAAATATGATGAAGATGATGATGACGAAGAAGTTTGTGATGATAACCTGCACTTGTGTTGTGTTCAGAGATATATAATTAATTTTTATATAATAATAATAATAATAATAAAAAACAAAATAATAATGCATGTAAATCTGTTTCATCCCACATGAGCCTGCAGTGTTTTATAGTTGCTCTGACACATCACAATTTGGCCCTTGTCGAATATCTCGTTACCTGTAAGTGGGATGGGAGAAGCTGATTTGTTGGAAGCTGGAAAAATGGGCGAAGGATTTGATCTAATTTGACAAGGTATACCATAGATTGTGATGGTTAGATGACTGGGTCAGGGCAACCCCATATGCGAAGAAAGAATTTCACTGTGCTGTACTGTAGAAAAAGTAGGTGGCAGGGTGGTGTAGTGGTCAGCATTGTCGCCTTGCACCTCCAGGGTCTGAGTTCAATTCCCGTCTCTGTGTGCATGGAGTTTGCATGTTCTCCCCGTGCTTGGTGGGTTTCCTCCGGGTACTCTGGTTTCCTCCCACAGTCCAAAGACATGTAGGTTAGGTTAATTTGCGTTCCCAGATTGGCCGTAATGTGTGAATTAGTGTGTGTATGTGTGTGTGCACTGCGATGGATTGGCACCCTGTCCAGGGTGTACCCCGCCTTGTGCCACTCCTTGGATAGGCTCCAGGCCCCCTGTGACCCTGAATACAGGATTAAGCGGTATAGATGATGAGCGAGTGTAATGTATATGTGGCAAATAAAGGCTTAACTTAACTTCCTGTGAGATGTTCCCAGTCTGCCGTGGTCTTACTTAAAACCTGCCGAAAGTGGTCCAAGGAAGGAAAACAGTTGAACAGGGTCATGGGCGGCCAAGGCTCACTGATGTGGAGGCTGGCCCACTAGAAGAGTTACTATAGATCAGGTGGTTGTAAAGGTTAATGCTGGTTCCAGTAGTAAGATGTTCGCTGCTTTGGTGGCAAAAGCGTGGACCTGCTCGATATTAGGTGGGTTCATAATGTAATCTCTGATCAGTGTATATTGTGCTTTGTTATATTATAAAATAGTTTGATTTAATTCTCAGTTGGTGAAAAAGCTGATTAATTTTCTATTAAAGCACCTCTAACAGTAATTCTGTCATCCTGTTATTAAAAAAAAAAATCTAATAAAAAGGGTAATATTCACCTGCTCAATGATCCAACAGTGATGGGGCTTGAACCCCTGACCTTCTGATTAGCATCCCAGAACCTTGAGTCTTGAGCCAACCCTTCCCCAACATGCTTGTTTCCATAATATCAGCTAATAGCAGAGGTTTGTACGGGATGATGCATTGGAGAAGAAAAATGTTAATATGATGTTTTTTTTTGTTTGTTTTTTTCCTAAGGAGATGTTTATTTAGCATTCTCGAAAGAGCTTCGTACTGGTCAGATTTGAAGCTGTGAACTACAGTATAAATCGACATAACCATAACAGTGGGTGCTAGAGCATTCTCTCGGGTGTCGCCAAGGCTTGGGAACGAACTCGATTTTAATATTCGCTGCTGTAACTCCATCTCTGAGTTTAAAGCAGCTGCCAAGACGCATCTTTTTAAATCAGCATATCAGCTTTAGTGATGCTTTTACTTATATTAGTTATTCGACTCCTTCATATGGATTGTCAGCTTCCATTTTACAGTATGATATTTTCAACACTTCAATCAACATTTATATATATAGCACCTTACAGCAGCCTAAGTTGAACCAAAGTGCTTCACAGCATTAAAAAAAGATGAAAAGATATTAAATAAAAATATCACATGAAACAAAATAAAACTCAAAATATCAAAAGCCATTCTAAATAAGTGCATCTTAAGTTTTGCTTTACACAGAAAAATGACAAAAATTATATATATAAAATAATAATATTATAGTTGATCTTAATTGTTCATATTGTTTTTTTTCTTTATTAACTTGCTTTATAATGAAATGTATTATTAGTAGTATTCTTTATTATTATTATTATTATTATTATTATTATTATTATTCTTATTATAAGGAAAGAGACAAGCTGCAGAGAGAGGAAAAATTGGCTAAAGATGTAATCAGTGATCTATAACGTCATAACAGAGGGGGAAAAAATCATGGAAAAAGTCCGCTGTGCTATGCATTAATAAACTGCAGCGGTTGGGGATTTTCCTGTAACTGTACGCTCTGTCGTTTAAATCCTGATTTATTATTTGCGTCTCCGACCCGCAGGTGATTTCGATCAGAAGCCGTACGTGTCCAACGCGGCAGACTGCTCCTCAGTTCAGCTGAGTGGAGACGAGGACTACGTCCTGCTGGCCTGCGACGGCTTCTTCGACGTTCTGCGGCCAGCCGACGTCCCTGGTCTGGTCCTGGAGGCCCTGCGTGAGTCCGGTGGCTCGGGGAAGGACGTCGCCCAGAGCTTGGTGGCTCAAGCCAAAGCCGCGGGCTCCAGCGATAACATCACCGTCCTGCTGGTGTTCCTGCGCGAGCCGCGGGACGTTCTACTCTCAGAAACGGTGTCAAGCCAAGTGTGAGAGAGAACACATACACACACACACACACACACACACACACACACCCAGAGGGGAGAGAGACGGAGCAGACCACTAGAGGGCTGATGAAGATGTGCCGTCTCACTGTATCTGACATGGAAGAATGACATTTTTCACTTTTTTATGAGTGAAATGATACCAGTGTGGTTTCTAATAGCAGAGAAAACAGTGTTTTGTAATGTTAAAGAGTGATCCCTTTCATTTTACATTGTTACCAGCCGCCTTTTCTATTATTTTACACGCATAAACCTGTCAGATTATCACTATTTTTGAATCCGAAGAACGAATGCAGTCTTAATTTTTGATAAAGTTATCTTTGCCTTGACTTTATCATTTTCCAGGTGCTTTTCTTTCCAAAAAGTCTATGAGAGCATGTTTTTAAAATTTTTTTTTTGAGGTCTTTTAGGGGTTAAGGCTCCCTAAACCTAATTTTTGTAACATCAGCAAGAAGGCGTTGGGTCCTTTTTTTTTTTTTGGTTAAAATGTTATGGTTATGGTCGCAAGCCTGTGTTTTGTTTCATGTTATTTTTACATTTATTTATAGCCGTTACCAAGCAGTATAACATTATACGGCATACCAGCCTGTATTGGTCAAAGCGTCATACTTTGAAGACAAAATGCACAGAACACAGTTTAGTCTTCTTAAGATCATCACTCAGTATTTTTATATGTAATTTGTTAATGACATGAACTGTTAGCAACCTTCCAGTGCCAAACTTTTTTTTACAAGAACTACTCTAACTTAACTTGTACTTAATCGCATTCAGTGTGTAATTAATATATTAAACTTTAAAGGAGCTGTTTGTAATTTTTAGAGTTTTTATCCGCCTGTGAATAGAATACACAAACTTCACCTTCTCTGTTAAAACCTCCTATGATTAATTGTGAGTTTCAGTTTAAAGCAAAGAAGAACAAATTTCAGGGTCAGAAAGACAAAAATAACAAATAACTCAAATTGCGTGTTAAAAAAAAAAGAAATTTTTTTTCCCAAAACTATTTCATAATCATTTTGCACATCTTACTTTTCTAAAGTTATTTTGGAAACAGTGTTTTGGAAACTATTACAGGCCTGGAAGCACTTCTAAACATTACAGACTTCTCCTTTAATTCTTTCTCTCATTGAAAACAGTGTTTATAGTGATTCACATGCTGTAATGCAGGTCACTTCTCCAGGTATTAATTCATCCAGATTCCACACAAAGGCAGACTTTTGAGTGCAAGCCTTGGGGGGAAAAAAAAGTTCCAAGCATTTTTGTTTCTCCAAATATTAGTCTAATATGTGTGTGTGTGTTTCAGTTTGAGGAATATTAACTCGCAGCCAATGCTGCCAGGCCACAGGTCCTGCATGCGCTGTGCCGTCTCACTTTACCGCTGTTCAGATGTCATGAATATTTGAAAGGCTTGTGACACCGAGCTGATATGACTAGACCGTGGCTTTAACGCAGCCAGGCTAAGAATAGAGCTAAGTATATAGAGAGAGAGGGGAGAGAAAGTAGAAAGTAGTGATTTGGTGTATAGAAATGTCAAGGACAGTACTGCGTGGTGATTTTTTAACATTTTACATTGACGGTTTTAACTGATCTGTTTTAACACTCTTGTGTATGAGAGGGCTTACATTATCTTCTAACTGCCTCAGAAATGTTTCATGAAGCTTAACATTGCGATTTGTAGCAAAGCTTAGATGAAAAAAGTGTCGGCCAAAATAATGTATACACACTTCAGGAAAAGAAAAGCTTATTTAAATATTTAATACTAAATATATTGCTGTGTGTTGATATCATATTGATATATACAATAATATTATTAATAGTATGTTAACAGAATATACATCATACTATTATTCTTCTCCTGAAGTGTGTATCGATTTTTTTTTTTTTTTTTTGGCTGTCTCTACACTGTCTCTACACAATATTGCCAAAAGTATTCGCTCGCCTGCCGTCACATGCGTATGAACTTGAGTAACATCCGATCCTTAATCCAGACGGTTTAATATGATCTTGGCCCCGCCCCCTTTGCAGGCTTTCCACAAGGTGTAGGAGTTTGTTTATGGGATTTTTTGACCTTTCTTCCAGAAATGCATTTGTGAGGTCAGACACTGATGTTGGATGAGAAAGCCTGGCTCTCAGTCTAAATCATCACAAAGGTGTTCTCTTACGGGTGCAGTCCGGTCAAATACTTCCATATCAAACTGGCTCATCCATGTCTTTATGGGCCTTGCTTTGTGAACTGGTGCGCAGTCATGGTGGAACAGGAAGGGGTCTTTTCCACACTGTTCCCACAAAGTTGGAAGCATGAAATTGTCTTGGTATGCTGAAGCACTAAGAGTTCCTTTCACTGGAAGTAAGGGGATGAGACCAACTCCTGAAAAACAACCCCACACTTGTTCATATGCATGCGAGGGAAGGCGAGCAAATACTTTTGGCAATATATTGCATGTGTGTATATACATGCAGAATATTGCCAAAAGTATTTGTGTGTATATGTGTATATAAATGTGTGTGTGTGTGTGTGTTTATGCATAAATGTCTTAAATAATCTTTTTTCTTTTTCAGTAATGACATAACCGTTGCCATGGTTACTGGTATAAATGGACAAGTACCACTAACCTCTCTCCGTCTTTTAAAGATAGAAAGGAAAAACGTATTTGGATTTTTTTTTTGTTGTTGTTGGCATTCATTCCAGATTATTTCCTGTTGTTAACTCACGTCCTAGTTTGTATTTTGTGGTTCGTGGTTGCACACCGTACGGTATTAAGTAATGAATCTGCATACGTATTTGTGCGCATCTGCACAAATTCTTGAGCTCACAGATCCGTTAGTGTTGATGTCACTGACCTTTCTCAAAGCACCATTCCTGCACCATTTGTGGTTAACGTCTTAGTTTCTGTCTGACCTGCAAACACTTTGAAGTGACTCCTCATCGCTAATAATGTTTTCAGAAGTTGCTTTTTAGAACGTATTGAACACACCGAACTGTGAACGTTCTGACGACGACGACGATGATGTTTGCTGTGTCACCGTGAGGGAAAAACCCCTTAGATTGATCAAGAGTGTACGGATTTGGCTGTGACCTGCTTTCATTTGGTTATCAGTAACCAGTCTGCTGCTAGTCTTTACAGTCACTGTTTGCCACTTGTGGAAATGTGGAAACATAATCTGTCTAATCTCATATTTCCTCTCAGATTAGTAACGCTTCATGACATCACCGGTTTTGCTAACGAGTAGTGCTGTCATGAGTATCCTTAAAAATCCTTGGTTACATTTTATCGCCTCAATTATTATCAGAATTGTAAATGTGTGTAACGTTGATCGTCGTGGGTTCGGAGTTTTTATTACCGTTAATCAACATCCTGGGACGATTTAATCTCTGATGCTTTGATATATGAAAATGTTGACTGAATTCAACGTTCCGAAGTTGAATACAGTCAGTAACTGTTGATGTTTTGTATCATTAGTGGATGTGAATCCAGAACACTTAACCCATGTGTAACACATATCTCACACTTTTGTGCCTTATTTTGTTGTACCACGAACACTGCCGATATGCACCAATGTTTATTTACACACGTAATAGAACTGACCGAACTGACTTCCTTATTCCACTTGAAATTTTCTACGTGCTCTCGTGCCTGTTTAAACAGTTGATAAACTTTTGTACTTTACATATGTATACTGATGAATAACTCTGAATCCATGCTGTTGTTTTTCTATGTCATTAGATTGTAATACCTAATTCAATGATTCATTTTGGTCGTTTAGAACTGATACGGATGGCTCTGTATGGAAAAAGACAGCGGATATATTTTTGGAAACCTTTTCCTGGAAAGTGTTACATCTGCACTTCATTTGCATTGTGTAACATGAGAGTTGAAATCTAATCAGTTGGGATATTAAAGAAACAATAACCACATGCTGCCTTTGCATGTCTCATTTGTTGCAATTTATCGTAATTTCTCACAACTGTTGAAGAGGTAAGCCATCATTTTTCAGAGTTGTTTATTTCTTTTCCTTCTCTTTTGTCACAATTCCAGGTGAATAAAGATATATCGCCTGCCTTCGAGTTAATTATTAGAAAAACAATCCTAGATTCTAGGGTCTAGGATTCATTGGGTTTCCTCTGGGTTCTCGGGTTTCCTCAAATGTCCTAAAAACCTGCCACTATGTGAAAAGCGGTGCTAAATTACCCCCATATGTGAGTGACTGTCTGCAGAAGGAATGGTGTGACGTACAGGGTGTGTTCCTGGGAGAAGCTGTAATCCCATTCGACTACTTATTAAAGATAAATCTGTTCAGTAATGTCCAAAGTACATTATGTCCAATAATATTAGAAGCACTTAGTAGCGTAAACTCGAAAAGGAATAAAATACTCATAAGGAGGTACTTTTAACCTGTGTTATTGTTTCCTTTAGTTACTAGTTGATTTGGTGTTAGTTGGCTTAACCTAAGCAATTATTAACAGCTGGAAATGTACAAATACAGAATTCTGGACATGTGTTAATGATGTGATTTTTAGGCTCAGTGGGTATCATTTAAAAAATAAATGCACACTTTAAAAAAAATTGCAGCCAGGGACACTATGAATTTCAATAAAAATAAATAAATGTAAATGTTCTTTTGTCGTGTAAGGGTTTGAGCAAAAGAGCTCTCGAGTTCTTCTTGAAATCTTGGTGTAAAGCTTGACCTTACTTCGCTCTCCTAGAGGAACAAACTGTACCAAGTTTATGACATGATGTGGTATGATATAATATGATAGACTATATTAAGCTACATAAACTGGTCTCTCATACAGCTTCTGAAACAGTTTAATGTACCAGATTATGTCATACAAAGCAAGTATCCTATATTAAGTGTTTCAAGTTCATTTCCACTGAGCGTTTAGGAAACATTGCGTATCCTAGTGCATCTGAATGTTTCCACCCTCTATATACAGTATCTAACCTATAAATAATATGCTATGGTTAACTAAAAATAATGCTAACACTTAAGTATATTCATAATGTTGACTGGTGGTGAAGGAGAACATGATACTACTGAGCCTTTTAGTTCTGTCCGCCTGAACCAGTCTTGTCGTTCTTCTCTGAAGGCTTTCACCGACTGACTGCAGAACCACCATTCCCCAGATGTTTGTTTTGTTTTCACAGCATTCTGTGTAAACACCAGATCAACACTTTCTTAAATGAAGAAGGCTTTGTTCACGGGTGCAGCAGTGGTAGTTTGGTGGTGCGTGGGTTTGATCTCTAAACCTTCTAACCAGTAACCCAGAGCCATAACTGTTGAGTCACGGCCCTCTGTATTTCAACCCAACATGACTAAGTGATGGTTGGCCACAATGACCAAGGACTTCACACTACTGATCAGGATTCTGCAGACACACACACACACACACACACACACACACAACCCAAATCATACAATATGAACAAACTGGAAACATCAGAACAATGCATATCTCTGGGGAAACCTTGTGTACTTGGAGGGAAACCCACAAAACAAGGAAGATATGCAAACTATATGCACACAGACCAGAGGCCAGGCGACAGTATATACAGTATTTATATGTCATTAACATACAGTAAATATATGTAGTGTTTATATACAGTATCTAAATGTAGTATTTATACACAGCATTTATATGGGCTGTATATGCAATATTGTATTTCACGATTTATGTACAGTATTTTTATGCAGTATTTATATACAATATTTTAATCACAGATTTAGATATATTATTTATATGCAGGACGTATATACATTAATTCTTCAGAATTTAGTGTACATGCAGTATTTATGTACCACCTTTATATGCAGTATTATACACAGTATATCGTATTCATACACAGTATTTAAACGTGTTTTTTTTATAAAGTATGTACATGTATATGACATATTCATATGCACTTTTTCTATGCAATATTTATACACGGTATTTAAATGCAGTATTTATATACAGTATATGTGTTATTTATATACAATAATTATATGCAACATTTATACATAGTATTTAAATGCAGGTTTTATATACAGTGTGTACATGCAGTATTTATACAAAGGATTTATACACCATATTTAAATGCAGGATTTCCAAAATGTTTAAATGCTGGATTTATATTTATTATGTATATCCAATATTTATATGCAGAATTTATATACAGTATTTGAATGTGGTATTAACTGTATATACATGATGTATATGTAGTATTCATATGCATTATTTATATACAGGTTTTATATACGGCATTTGAATGTAGTATTTATAAACAGAATTTATATATAGTATTTATTGTATATGCAGTATTCATATACAGGAATTATATGCAGTATATATATGCAGGATTTGTATACAGTATTTATATACAGTAAACACTCCTTATACAACGCGTCCATCATTTACAGCGTGTGTGTTTATTTGTCATCTTGTGATGTAAACTCCACACACACACACTGGATCCTGCACGAGTCGGAGTCCTCCACTCCCGAGCAGCGCCGATGATGATAAAAAGCTTGCTCGGGCCGATCACGTGACATACCCCGCCGCAGCGGTTTCACTCGCGCTCCGGCTCACACGCTCCTCCGTCGCTTTCACTCACTGCGTGTCAGCGCGCTCACACACATACACGCTCGCACTTTTTCCACCTTTCCGGCAATTTTCTTTAGAAAAAAAGAGCAGCTCGCTGCGAGTCGGAATTACACTCTGGGATAGATTTCGCGGACGCTCCGTTAACACTCCGCCTGTTTAGTATTCGTAGTATTAGTATTCCTCTTCCGCAGTGATGTCGACAGCAGCTGCAGCGGCGGTGTGTGGCTCTGCTGCTGCCGGCGGCGGCGGCCCCAATGCCGGATCCGGAGCCGAGCTGGTCCGCGGGCAGGCCTTCGATGTCGGGCCACGGTACACCAACCTGTCGTACATCGGCGAAGGCGCTTACGGGATGGTCTGGTAAGAGTTTCACCTATGTATTATTATTCCCGAACTATTACGCAAAAAATACGTTTTTTTTTTCTAGTTAGTAGGCACTCATTCAATCAGTGCAGTGTCAGTTAGAGGGGCTCGGGGCTGCACACTAGCGTACTAAAGAGTACACCAGAACACTGCGCTGCGCTACGCTCAAGTGGCGTACTAGTTATTCTCGAGCGCATACTTAGTACTCCGGTACGGATTTTAGCCGTTAGATTAGCTCAAGCGGCTAACAACACCTTCGTCATAGTGTCTGAATAAACGGCTCCTAGGTGATTGTTTGCCTTAATTCTATAAAAAATGTATAACACACTTTCCTTTTTGCATCAAATTAAGTTTCGAAATTGAAGTTTAATAAATTTTAAAGGATTTAACGTGCAGCTTTTTTTTTTCTTTTCATAAACGCTAGCTAGCTAACTGAGCTCACTTGTTGATATCACTGATAATCTGCTGTTTACACAAATAATCAGACTTGCAACCATTTGACAAGCTGAATGATCACCTGTTGTGTCTTTTAGAAATGCATTTTGTTAAAATATAATACCTTAAGATTTTACTGCAGTCTTTTAAGGCTTGAGTTTTTTTTTATAGTTCTTTTTTTCCCCCTTTAAAGGCTGTGCTGAACTGTGCTGAAAAAATGTAGGTTGTTTGCAAGCAAGTGATTGCAATAATGATATTTTGCAATCTTGGGTAGTTTTACTTCATAATAGGGGGATTGGTGCAGTGCAGTATTGCAAAAGTCACTAATGCCTACTAGGGATGGGAATCACCAGCCACCTCCCTCCCGATACCTTGATATTGTGATACCTATGTGCTGATTCGGTTAAAATCGTGTTCACGTTTTTGTAAATATCCCCATTCGACATTACACCCCCCCTCCCATTTATTATTTGAAACTTAAAAAAAAAAGTTTAATGAGTAATTACAGTAAATGTAGCCGCTCACTATAAAAACCAAGCGCAGCATTTGAACAATACAAACTAACCTAAAATGCAAGACTTTAACATTGAGACAGCAGCACATAACTCTGTCATCCACCATAATTATTATTTCTAAATCAACCTTGGCAAATAATTCAGTCCTACCACATGGGATGAAAATGTGTAAATAGTTCAGGGTGCACAACCTGTAAGATAAAAACAAAAAACAAAAGAGCGGTTTAATTTTCTCAAATGTTTTCAAAGTCTAAAAACTCAATTTGACAATGAGCACGTGGATTGAGTGGCTGTGAGCATACGAGGGCGCTAACAAACAATTTTTTGACTAATTATCGCTTGTGTTGGTTTGAGACTGGTGTTAGCATGCGTAATGAATGGGTTTAAGACTAATTCGATCAGAGTTTGAAGAAAAAGGCAGATCGACTATTAATGCAGGCAATTTTTGTTGCAATGTTGCACCATAAAAATGCGTTCCTGTTTATCCTGTTCCTGTTAGATTGTTTCTATCTGAGGCTGATCGACCGTTCACCAGTCAAGACCAATCAAACTGGAAATCTGGTCACAGTTTGATCAAATAGTTCACCCCCCAATCTTTATTACATACAAACAACAAGTTTTCGGTTAACGAGATCGTTTTACGTGCTGCAGGAAGAAAGATGATTATCTCAAGGAAAAAATAGTAATGATTTTGTGCAGATCATAACGTTGCAAGATCATAACACTACTGTGTGCAATTCCCCCCAATTTTTTTACTACACATCTGGACGTCACAGACCGCAATGACTTTGATTTGGTCCGCCCGGTAGCAATGAATTTCCTGCTTCACTCACAACCTTTCTTAAACTCAGAGCACGGATTATAAAATTGAAGCCATAATCACTTAATTAATGCTATTGATTTAATAAATTGTGCGTACAGATCTATGAAAAAAGGTGTTTTACAAAGTTGCATAATGTAAATTTATCATCTTCCTACCCATCTTAACTTCTTTCTCGGTCATGTGGATCACTTAGATTACGTAGATTAAGATTACGTTTTTTGTACCTTACAGCACAATGAAATTAATAATAATTAAAGCTGCAAGCAGCGATGATCGGGCCCTCGCACGCGG
>QMIH01004420.1:8794-18836 GCA_003987875.1 Clarias batrachus
CTTTTAAAATACCCAGCTATGTGTGGACCAAGATTTTCCAACCAAAAATTGTCTAAGAAGACAGAGGACGAGTAAAAGTTGAGGACAAAAAAAAAAAAAGATCATAGGATCAGAAATGTTTTTGGAAAAGAAACATATAAATGTATTTTTTTAAACTTACGGGACAAAATATTAAATCAACTCCATGCCACCTTGACCACAAAACTTTTCATGAAAAAAAAAAAACTGCAAGTAAATAAAGAATGTTTAAAAAAACACAACCAACCACCACTAACTAAAAATCGTTACATTTCCAAGTCCAAGTCTTCCTCTGTTTCCTTTTACAGTACATACTGCTCCCTCAGTAGCTCCTGTACCACTTCATTAGGTACACCGGTAAAAGTGAACATTAATGAAAAATCAGCCTGTCTTTCCAATCAGCCATGCACATGGCAGCAACTCGATGCATTTAAGCATGTAGATAACGTCGAGACGACCTTCTGAAGGTCAAACCGAGCGTCAGAATGGAAAAGAAAGGTGATTTAAGTGACTTTGAACATGGCATGGTTGTTGATGCCCGAGGCGCTGATCGAGGGATTTCTGAAACTGCTGATCTACTGGGATTTTCACACACAACCATCTCTAGGGTTTGCAGAGAATGGTGTGAGAGAGGAGAAAAAAAAAATCCAGTGAGTGGCAGATCTCTGGGTGAAAATGCCTTGTTGATGCCAGAGGTTATAGAAGAATGGGWAGACTGGTTCAAGCTGATAGAAAGACAACAGTAACTCAAATAAAATCTTGTTACAACCGAGGTGTGATGCACAAAAAAAAAAAAAAGCATCTCTGAATGCAAAGCACATTGAACCTTAAAGCAGATGGACTGCAGCAGCAGAAGGCCACACTGGGAGCGAAAGATGGGTTAAGGGATCAAGTCATGTAGGATTGAAGAATTGAAGCTACTATGATGGATCATAGACGGTAGATGTAGGAGGGACAAAAACAGAGAAGTTAGCTTTTCAATCTTGTCATCTGTAAAGCAGAAATTGAAACYTATGCCAGCTAAGAACTGTAAACTGAGGCTACAATTTGCATGGGATTGAAGATTGGAAAAACATCACCTTTGCTGATGGGTTTTGATTTCTGCTGCGACATTTMGATGATATTGGGATTTGAATTTGGGCTAAATAACATGAAAGCAAGGATCTATCCTGCCTTGGATCAATGGTTCAGGACGGTGGTGATGATGTAATGGTGTGTGGGAGATCTTCTTGGTGCACTTTGGGCCCCTTGGAACCAGTTGAGCATGGTTTAAATGCTAGAACCTGTGTATTGTTTCTGCCCATGTACATCCCTTTATGACCACTGGATAACACGACATGTCTTAAAGCTAAAATAATCTCAAACCGGTTTCTTGAACATCCAGAAGGGCACCTTTGGGAACGARAGATTCGATCATGGATGTGAAGCCAAAAAATCTGCAGGAACTGCACGATGCCATCATGTCAATATGGCCAAAGATCTCTAAGGACTGTCTCCAGCACATTGTTGAATCTATTCCATGAAGGCAAAACAGGTCAAACCCAGTAGTAGCAAAGTGTACCTAATGAAGTGGTTTGTAAGTAGACAGAGTCTGAACCCAGAGGTTAGGTTTTTACAACCCTGCTTCTCCAAGTGTCAAAAAATCTCCCTGCTTCCTAAAACTTTAAGGCCTTAGTTGTTATTCAGAACCGAGCACTATATATTCCTAATGTGCACATTGTAGGTCTAAAATGCTAAAAATATACATGTGCTGACCTTTTACCAATTTTTTTGTTCATTTGGATTCGTGGTCTCTAATGCGCTCGCTCGATTCACGGCGAGACCGCAGATGTTCCTGCTCCTTCTAACAAGTTGACTGGTGGCATAAAATTTGCCGTGTGATTATGATTCATAGCGTATTACTCACTCAGGGGGAGGTACTGTACCCTGGGAGAAATGAAAAATGCAAATAAATAAGCTTGAGCATTTTATTTTCTAAAACGTCAAGAGCTGTGAAGGATCACTAGGCTTTTGCTCTATTTCCACCCACGCACCTACTCCTGGTATAATTTATGCAAGCTGTGCATGGTTCTTAATTACACTGCATCTTGATCTTTACAGTAAACTAACCAAGGTGTTGCGTTAATAAGTCTAAATCTGTTATAAACTTTCTGAGCATAGTGTCATATATGCCATAGTGAATTAATTACCAGATGCTGTGGTCTGTAGGATTCACAGACTTTATCCACCATGTTAACATTTCTACTCTCGTGGAAGTTAGAAGTTCCTTGCTCTGTTTTTTTTAGTGTACTTTTTTATGCTACAACATTCATTAAACAAGAAAACCAAAGGATGTGCTTTGGACTGGAACTACTGTAATAGCACATTGGTTTATCCCTGACAGGGACTTGAACCTGGGCCATGGTGGTGAAATGCAACCCACTAGTACAACAGTACAACAGTACCTCCTGCCCCAATCCACAGAATTAAATTATGGACTTCTGTTGGTTATGAAGCTGTTTTTTTCCCCTCAAATATATCAACCTTATTCATCATCTGTGAATATCAGAATGTCTGGAAGTAAGCGTATATGGTGCGGCGATTAAACTGGTACTATTAAAAAGCGCCGGGCAATTACAATACGATGGAGACAAACGTGACAATAATTTAGAGAATGGAGCGAGGTGAAAAGATAGCTTTTCACTATTGAATTGAATTGTTCAACCATCTGCACGATTCTAAAGAATAACGACCATATCATGGAACATGTTAGTTTCATACTAACATGCTTAGACAATTTTGTTAGTATCACAGTACCTAGACAATGATTGTCAGACTTACGAACAAATCGGACTTACGCACGAGCTCTCATTTGCATGTTATGAACTAAGAGTTCAACACAAAAAATGAATACAAAAAGACAAAAAGTTTGATAGAACTCAAAATTCTGTAAAACATCAATGTTAATTCTATAAGTAAAAATGATACATGAATACAAAAGCAGAGGTTCATAACATTCCTATAAAATATATGTCATTCTATCCAAAATTTTATGGGACCGAGTAAGAATTCAGTTTTGGGGAGTTTTGTTGAGCTGAGTGAAAATTCTATAGAAATAAATCACAAAGCAGAAATTCTATAGATACCTACTACATGTCTATGTTATATAGGATTGAGCAACATTCCTATAGAAGATCTATATAAAGGCAGAGGTTCTTAAGAATTAATAGAATTATTTAAAAAAAAAAAATGGAACTGAGGAAGAATTTTATAGAACAATGGTCTTAATCCAGAAATTCTATAATGTCATTTTGCAGGACTGTGGAGTTTTATAGAACTGCGTAAAAATTCCGTAGAGCATCTTAAAGCAGAAATTCTGGTCCAGAGCATTCTATAGAACTGAATAAATTAAAACAGAACATGGATCTTGAATCAAAAGTTCTATAGAGTTCTATCGTATGCAGAGGTGGATAGATGAGCCAAAAATTGTACTCAAGTAAGAGTAGCTGTACTTCAAAATACTATTACTCAAGTAGAAGTAAAAAGTGGTTATACAAAATATTACTCAAGTAAGAGTAACAAAGTATTTGGTGAATTTTTTTTTTTATCATAATGTCCGATTTTTCTTTTTTTTTTTTTTTTCAAATTCTGACATTTCCCAATAATAAAATAAATGAAATAAATAAAATAAATTAAAGGAATAAAACTAAATATCTTTACAAAATAGCAAATTAAGGAACAAGAAACACGAATTTCCTAATTAGATTTTTTCACAACATAAAGCGTTTGAAATAAATCCCTACTGTAGGTAACATACAGTGTGTATGTTTGAACAATGCAAACTATTTCCAGTATACTGTAAGTCAAGTCAAGTAGGCTTTACTGTCACTTCAACCATACAGTATACAGTTAGTACACAGTGAAACGAAACAACGTTCCTCCAGGACCAGGATGCTACTTGCAACATAGATTTACAACATAAATTAACAGAAGATTTACTGTATATTCAGTTTCCCTCCAAATGGCTCAGCAAATTATGAAACTAACATTAGGACATGTGTACAAGAGGGTCTCACTTTACCATGAACTGTGTCCAGCAGAACAAATGTAAGAAAATGACATTTTTTAGCCTCTAGCTTATTTGCTAATTATWTATGCTAACATTGCAACATTAAATGAAACAACTAAACTAACCGTSACATGTTTCCTCAGGTTAGAYGTCTTAGGTTAGTTTTTATATGCTGAAATGTCTGTTTGTTTTRGCAGACAGCGGAGACATTGCAGTGTGAAGCTGTTCTTTTGCACTGTGTGTAAGCGAAACATGCTTTCATCCTCTTCTGTTGTAGTAGCATTGGAGACAGATTCTAAAATTCTACAGAATTGAATACAATTCTATAAAACGTATAGTCCTATAGAGTCCTTTCGCGAGTATTTATTTACAGTAAATATATAGATATATAGAATTGGATCACTTGTGAATATTGATTGGTGGACACTGATGGTGTCAAAGTATCTAGACGATCAATCATCGCTTTTCTTACAAGTTGATTTGTACGGAACCCAATAAAGATCTTCACATCTTCTGCCAGCCTAGTTCAGTTCCCCTGGTCATCCAGGCTCCTGAACGTAATTACAACTACGTCCTGAGTTTCGTGTGGTGGTCTAATGGCTCTGTATTCCCCCYGGTGTCATTCTCTATTCACCCGAGCGTTGGCCTGCCTGGCTGCCTCTAATTGTCATGTACATCCACTAGCACTTCAGATTTAGTGCAGTACTGCCTTTAATTTAATTGGAAAACACAGAAGGGAAATGGGAACAAAAGACAAAAAAAATAAAAGAAACAGAAGCAATCTTTCTTCAAGAGGCAATAAAAAAGCCATGAATAATGCATGCTGTTGATGGATAGGGATGCAAATAGAAGCATGATGGCGGTAGTTCAGTTTGCTTCTTTGCCACAGCATTCCTCCGAGCTGCTGGCTTTAAGAAAGAATACTTAATATTAAMCATATTAAAGACTTAATACATTAATATTCTGTAGTTTGGAAAGCAGGTCCCAACTACAGTAGGTAATGCTTAGACTCTCTTATATCGGACAGTATATGGCGTTATGAAGTAAAAAAGTAAACTTTTATAAATACCTGACTGATAATGAAACTTTGCACAYGAACAGTTCCACAGTGGCTGAAGTCATATTATTGAATCCAACAACAATGCATTATTTATTATAATTCTACTAATTCATTTACAATTTCACATCCACCAAATGAAACCTGTTTATCAGCTGCATTGTATTTGGCGGCCTTCATAAATCTTAATAATGAACTTCATAAATCCCACTGGCAGCTTATCATACCCAGGATAGTCATTGTGTTTCGTGTACCATTACGTTGTGTCGAATAAAGAGTTTGTCTAACTTGATAGCTAAACCAAACTAAGTCTATAATGCGTACACGATGGGTAACAACTGAAACATTTTCCACTACTAAAGAGGGTGGGAAAGTGCGGAAAAGAAGGTAAATGACTTCGGAGTCTCTATGGCTACTTGATACAGGGAGCACGGAGAGAGTGTGTAAACATGTCACAGAGGATAGAGTCTGGCTGTATTTCATAAAAATAAATGAAGAGTGTTACCGGCACTATAAACGCCTTAACCTATTAGTTGCGGATTCGGGCAATACATCAAACCTAATGAAACATTTCATTAGACATGGAATTCATTTCAGAGTTTTTGACTTAATGAAGTGCAGATCTGCTTTGTCACAACTTGAGATAAGAGAATCTGTTTAAACCACACCACAGCCGAACACAAATGACTGTTTACAGTGAATACGTTTTAGCAGATAGGTTAACAGGGTGGCGCGGTGGCCTAGTGGTTAGCACTGTCACCTTGCACCTCTAGGGTCCGGGTTCGATTCCTGCATTAGGATCTGTGTGCTTGGAGTTTGCAAGTTCTCTCTGGGCTTTGTGAGTTTCCTCTGAGTAAAGACATGGGAATTGGTGTTCCCAAATTGGCTTAGTGTGGGCAGAGAGATCTTACATTGATCAGTCCAGTTTGCATCTATTGRTAAGAATGCAAGTTTGGATCGTTCAAATGTTATTGATGGGTACGTCTTGCAGGTCATCCAAGTATAGGTATTAGGAGGAACTGGATGATGGCCTGTGCCCTTTGATGGATTGGCAACCCATTTTCTGGGTAGGTTCCAGGTCCGCTGCTACTCTGTATACAGGATAAAATGGTAGACGATGAGTGAGAGTGAGAAAGGTTATTGCTTTATTGATCATCTTTTATTTTATCATGAGAAAGCTATGTTTGCATTCACAAACCAATTTGGTTTCATCAACGAGCTGCTAAACTGGTATTTATTGACTGGCTAGCAAATTGGCTAGCATATACTGTAGAACCACATTTGTATTCTTTCTGAATTAATCAAAGGAGTCTAATCAACTGTAATGCTTTGTTTACAATGTTGGAGCTCTGACCGACCTAACATGTTGATCCATGAAAAAGCCACTCCACAGGGCAATAATCATGTAGCTCTACACAACGGCTGAAACTAGCAGCTAGTTAGTCTAGCGAAGACACTGTCAATAAAAACAGAATGTTGGGGCATCAGTCATAGACTTTGGTGCATCCATGTGATGGACAGACAACTACGTTGGTGAAGCCAAAACAGGACAACGTTAGCAAAGTCAGGAGGAGAAGACACTATTGCTTTTTTCAAGGTTAAATAACATCTATGGAGCAATGTCCTTAGCAAGGAATGATGTCAGAGCAACGTCCTCAGCAGAGCATCTGAGCAAAATGACAACCTTGGTTGACTTAGGTGGTGGAGCAGAGCCTAAAGGCAGAGCGAGGACCTCCGCAGATGGTTGAGTGAGTGCAGCCAGGATGCAGAGACCTGTCCTCAACAAAGCCTAGTGGGGGACCAACATTCTTGTCAGAGTCAGATGCTTTCGGTGAGTCTTCAGGATGTGGAGAAACATCTTCAGTGAAGCCTGCTGGTAGAGCAATGTCTCGGCAGAGCCAGGGGGAGGAGCATTGTCCTCGGCAGAGATTGACAGTAGACATCCAAAACCAGAAGGTGGAGCAACATCCTTAGTTGAGTTGGGACTCAGACTAATGATATTCTTAATGGAACCAGGTGGCTGAGAATTATCTATGGTAAAGCAAGCATGGAGAGATGACCTCAGCAGAGCCTTGGAGCGAACTGGGAACATCAGGGGAGCCAGAAGTCAGAGCTCCGTGAGGATGAGCTCCATGTCTTGGGGCAGAATGCTCAGAGGAGCTAGAGAGCAGACTGGTGTCCTCAAGAGAGCCAGAGTTCAGAAATGAAACATGATAACATGATGATGTGTTTTTTTTTTTTTTTTTTAAATCAAAACGTTGATCGTGTGACATTTTTGCAAAACTCATTTGTTTTTAACCAAAATGTTTTTAGGGCATATTTACCCTCTGGCTTTTTAAGTATAGCCAAGTGTGTGTGTGTGTGTTTAAACATATACATTTGAATGAGTTCTGAGACCTCTGTGGACCTGCACAAAAAAAAAAAAATGCTTGTCAGGTTTCAGTCAGAAACTTTCTGCTTTTCAATTCCTTGGCACAGCAATTTTTTTTTTTTTGGCTTGGTAGATCCAAATTGCTTCATCTCAAAACCTGCATGAGTGTAGGTGTAATTTCATCACGGGACATCATGGGTTGCCTTATTGCATGAATGGATTTTCAATAGCAAAACATTAGTCATCTTGATGGTGATTAAAGAGAGTGAACAGAGATAGATGGCACCAAATCTCATTGGTACGGCTACCCTAGTACACTGAGCCACGTTCTCACTACATCCACAAAAACATGGGTGAATAGCGTAAGGACTTGTACAACCTGGCGGGAACGCAATAGAAACTGGTAAGGGTGAAGTATTGTCTCCGTTGATGTGGACGTGTTCAAAAAAAAGCCTGGTGAGGACATGGTCAAAGCAAGACACAGGAGTAACTTGATGAGAACCTAATGACTGCGTTGCCCATGTTAATAACACCTCTTAGACACCTCATTGTCATTCTACAGGCACGAGAAAGAATAGAAGGTGTTATTTTTTTTTTCTTAGGGCGCAGTGGGAACTACACGGTCTCCGTCAGAGTGTGACGAGGCCCTTAGTGAGATGTCTAGGCTCATGGAATCACAACACACAGTATTTGTGTTGACTTTTCTCTTGACCCTGTGTAAGCGCTGGTTCATATTAAAATTCAAAGTTTGTGAGCCCAGCTTCCTATTTTCACGTGTTTACATTGTGCCGCTTACACGGACGATTACAAATTATCACTTGA
Organism: Clarias batrachus; assembly: GCA_003987875.1. Lineage (NCBI taxonomy): Eukaryota > Metazoa > Chordata > Actinopteri > Siluriformes > Clariidae > Clarias > Clarias batrachus. The sequence continues at coordinate 17,111 of QMIH01004420.1, forward strand.
TTAACACTCAAATGATCCATGGGATACGACGTGTGCTGCCGCTCTCAATCATTGTGCAAATTAATTAACGCCAATGCGCTCATTAGCAGGATAGAAGCAGGCAGTAACATRCAAGCTCATACATTACTCCGGAGAATCTCAGGAGACTTCTGTGGTTGGGATTGCTCCTGGGGCAGATGCAGCCCATGCTGGTATGTTACCACAACCTGAAACACTCTAAAGATCTTCAGCCTTTGGGATGTCTGCTACAGTAGTATACTGTACACCTGAAGAGCTTCAGCAGACTTACATTCAGATCAGGATGTTCCAAACTGAAAACCCCACCACATTCTCCATCGATGCAAACCATTTTCACTCAATATTTGCCCTTGCTTCCTTGCATTGTGCCACGTGTAAAGCAAATGCGAAGTGTGCCAAGAATCCCTTTGAAATTTTGCCTCCATTTTTCAACCTGTCACCTATTTCTTGGAAATACTCCTACATCCTCTGCATGTACCCTGGCCTTGGGGTGGTTGGGACATTGCCAAAGTACCTTCTACATTTCCTTTTTTTTTTCTAAGGGAATGGATTTTTTTTTCTGCTTTGATTCCTCCCTGTCCTGTGCCGTGGTTGAAAAATTATTTTTAGACCGGGGTTGCACCCTGTGACTGTGGCTGGCATTTATTATTGATACCTCAAATGTGCTGCATGTCCCATTTTTCTGCAGCCTGCCCTACTTGCCCAAATCCTCAAGGGCAGCGGTGAGATTTGGAGTTGGGGAGACTGACTATTTATAGCGAGTAGCTTCATTTGTCCTGGAGGATTGCTGGGAAAGTGTAGGATTCGACATGGATGTGACCACCAGGTGCTACTGCTATTTACGAGTCCTGTAATCCATAATACGTTTATTTTTTTTTCCTTTCGGCTTTAAGAACATTTACGAGAAACATACTTTCAGTAATTGTTTAATTTAAAGGTCCCATATTTTTAGTGCAGGGTAACAGAGGTCTCAGTTTATCCTCCAGCTAAACTAATCCTCAGACTAGGCTTTTAAAAAAATATATATCTTAAAGTCCTTAAAATATCTATTTCACTTCTCTTCCAAATATGCTGTTTCATTGTCTATGTAAATGAGCTACAGCTGAGCCAATCCCCAGAGCYGGAGGGATTTTCTTATATGAGGTCMTAAYAGGGAAATAAAAACATCTGTCTATGAAAGATTACGTCCTCTTTAAAGCAAAAAGCTATTTTAATGCAATGACATATTTTCGTAATTGAAAAATTGGAGAAAGTGAAACTCAGTTGCATGTTTAACTTTTTTGCAAAAAGTAAAAAAAATATATTTTTTTTGATGCTTCTCAGAAAGATGAGTAGCTGCAACTCTTGTGCTCTTACCAGTAATTTAAAGAAAGAACAAGTTAGCTTTCTTCTTCTTCTGCTTTTTTTTTTTTCGTCTTCCTTGTAGTTTAACGTTGGTTGGAATCTWGGAGGTTACATTAGCACCAACTGTCGGTCTCATTTTCCCTCATCTTTCTGGCCTCTTAAGGCCAATTTTCCGGTGCAKCCTTCCTAATGAGAGTTGAATGCTTCCTTCAGTGATTTTGTCTTGTCTTGTTCTGTGTCTTAAACTCTTTGTCTTCTTTYATCCAGCTCTATCTCCTTATGTTCCCTCTTAGTACTGCTCTGCACCTTTCGTTGGAATCCTGTACAGTAAGTTGCATCACTGCCACCTATACTGTAGATCTCA
>QMIH01004421.1:0-18823 GCA_003987875.1 Clarias batrachus
GTGAACCGACGAAGCCCTACGGGTTCGACTGGAATAAATAGTTAGACACACAAGGGAATCACAGGTGTTCGTGTTTAGTGCTTAAGTGCTRGWAGTRCACACATMGACACACTAGGTGGGGACAAAGGATCAACTCAGTAATCCGGGGAACTAGATCTTATTCCCCTGATCTGTGGAGGTACAGATGTTACATCCTCATTTGGGTGATAACAGATAGCAGGAGTTGTTTTACTGTGTGTTAGGCAGTAAACTGTGTGTTAGTCACCCAAACTAGTGTGCATTTAAATGTACTGGAGTATACGGTTACAGGATGAATTATGTATATGCCAGGCTAGATATGTGTCTTTAATCTACTTTTAAACTGGTAGACTGTGTCTGAGCCCTGGACACTGTCAGAAAGACTATTCCAAAGCATAGGAGCTTAATATGAAAACACTCTACCCCCTTTTGTAGACTTTGATAATCTAGGAACTACCAGAAGTACAGAGTTTTGTGATCTTAAGGAATGTGGTGGATTGTAACGTGTCAGAAGACTGGCTAGATACATGGGAGATGTATATCAGAACTGGCAAGCATTTATGTTTTGTATGTATTATAAATGTAATAAAATTGAAAAAAGATTTATGTAAGACTAACTAAAAAATACATCCCATGTTAAAAGTTACTACACACCCAAGTCCACACTACTAATGGTGTTCTACAATTGTTATACACTAACTGTCACTTGCAGGATGGGTGAAAGTAGGTTGATAAAGTCCACAGTCTACTGAGGAGAGAGCAGCTGCCTTATAAACCTTGGATTGTACACCCTAGTGCTTTCCATTTAATGCCATTTGAAATTGAACGAAGACCTGAAAGTTAACAGAGCTGGTATTTTAAAGCGGAATAATAAAGAGAAACTTTACAGGACTGTCCACAGTGAACTTTGTTCTTTGCATAAACCAGCATATCCTTGCTCAAGGGCCCAACAATGGCAACCTGGTAGAGCTGAGGCTTGAACCACCCACCTTCCAATCAGTAACTCATTGCTTTAACCCTCTGGGTTACCCCTGCCCTAACCCAGTCACAGTTAGTTCTGCCAGTTGTAGAGGGAGATGGGTATTGGAGCACAATAACAGGTTAAATATACAAACACATCCTAATCTTTCAATAAAAAATTGTGCTTGCAGAACTGTTGTATAAAAGCAATATCACAAGAGAGGAAGTACTGTATTGCTGGATATAACACGGCAGTACATGTGTACCGAAGGCATCACATATTGCTTGGTTATAACTATAAAGATGTTTTCTGTTTCTGCAGACAGCATAATCATAGGTCTCTCTTCATATACAGTAAACCTTGGATTGCGACTAACACGGTTTGTAAGCGAAGATTTTTGACTTGAAAAACAAGCAAGTCATGCTTTACGAGTGGCGAGTATCATGTATCACGCATACGCTTCTTGTTTTGACGCCGAGCGTCAGGTGATCACAACTGACCCAATGGTTTTTTTCTCTCTTGCGCTGCGGAATTGTGGGTAATGGTCCCCCCTGCTGGGTCTTAGTGCTCGTCCCGTACTGGTATAATTAATCTGTGCGGGCGTGTACTGTTTACTATAACACTGACCACGTGTGCATGTAAAGCATCTTTTATTTTGTGTTTGTATGTTTTTTACAACACACGTGTGTACTTGTAAAGCAAAAGAAAGTCTCATTAGAGAGGTTGAAGATCCATTCTCTCTCTCTCTCTCTGTGTCAGACTGCTTTGATTCCGTTATGTGTGTGTGCACGCATCATTGGAAACCATGCCCCTTTATACACACTCCTCCTCCTCTTGCCTTCACACACACACACACACTCTAACAGAGACACTGCTCTTTCACAATTCTTTTCGAAGGTAAAGTGCAGGTTATTTTTTTATTTTTACTTTATATTTTTTATTAATTATTTTTGTTTTTATGAGTTTTCATTATATCTTATGGGGAAATATATATATAACGAGTTGATATACAAGTCTGCTTCCGGAATGAATTATGCTCGCAATCCAAGGTTCCACTGTACTTGTATTCCGGTAAGCAATATTTCCCTCCCTAATGTGATTTAACCATACATAATATGTACTGAACAAAACACTGCAATACTGTCCATAAGGCATCTTTTTGACAAAAATTGTGGTTCATGTGCCATTAGTTAGTCCAGTCCAGGTTCACTCCTCCCATCTCAACCTGATTTCCTGTGAACATTCTTGGCAAACTTTCTAAAATGAAAAAAGGAAAATATTGAAAAATATGAATATTATTTTTTTTAAAATTGTCACGGTATCTACTGCAATTCAGTTACATTTCCATGATATGTTTTAGATGAAGGGAGACTGAAACGGTTTTCAACAAATAAACACAATTATTTCCCAAGTCAAAAGTAAAGATAACTCATTTTATTAATTGGTTGTGTGGTTACTTTCAGATACTATAGAATTACTTTTTGTACAGTTCACAGTGATTCAAAATAGTAAGACTCTCAGTTCCTGCTTTTTTGCATGTCTGTATGTGGTATAGACTTAATTGGAAATGTAAAGTTAACTGGGATGTTAAAGTGTGGTAGGAAAATGTGCACAAGTAACACAGATGACTAAATTCTTAACAAGATCGTCAAAGAAAAAAAAAACTATTCAAGAATTTAGGAGCACTTCACAATGCGTGGAGTGAGGCTGGTGTTAGTGCAGCAAGAGACACCCTACACAGACATCAGCAGGACATGGGCTACAACTGCTGCATCTAATCCACTCCTTAGCCAGAGTCAATCTCGCTTGCATTTTACCTGGGCTTAGGAGAAAAAGAACTGGACAATCACTCAGTGGTCCAACGTTCTTTGTTTGGATAAAAGTAACTTTTATCCTTTCTGCATTTCATGTAGAAATCAAGTTCCCAAAGTCTGGAGGACGATTGAAGCATATTCACTCTTTTTTCACCCACATTCAGTGATGATTTAGGGTGATGATTTATGATTTCATCTGCCCACAGTGCCACAACTACATCTAACTGGTTTGCTGTTACTATTTGGCTATTACTGTGCTTAATTGGCCAGCCAACTCACCTGACTTGTATCCCATAGATTCTCTGTCTCTGTTGTCAAGAAGATGAAACACCCAACCCAGCAATACAGACAAGCTGAAGGCTGCTATTAAAGCAACTTGTGTCAATAACACCTAAGCAGTGCCACAGGCTGATCGCCTCCATGCCCTGATGCAGTGCTAAAGGATCCCCGGCCAAGTATTAAGTGCATAAATGAATATGGTTTTCAGAAGTTGAACATTTCTGTATTATAAATAATTGCTCGATTGATCTTAGAGAATATTCTAATATTTTCAGTTACTTTTTAATTTTTATTTTCATAAGCTGTAATCATCAGAATTAAAACAATGTTTCACGTTCCATGTAATAAATCTAGTCCATTCTTTTATTTATTTATTTATTTTTATTAAATTATAAAAAACTAAAACTTTCCTTGGTAACCAACTTATTCCTACATGATTCCTACATGATTGGGTTTTAGTCATGATTCTAATTGACAGGAATGTGTAATGCACTGAGAATACATAGAAACTAAAAACATATAATCAGTGAAGAGAGACACTGAAAAAACTGAGCAAAGTGGCAGCTTGACCCACCACATTTAAAACTTTCTTTTTAATTTGCTTAAGATAATGATGATAATGATGATTATTTATGATTATTATTTCTGCAGTGAATTCTCCCCTACAATCTAATAATGGTAAGTCTGAGTTCTTCTATTTTTATGATGTCCATATTTTCTTGTATGTGTCAATTCCCTCATTAGGCCTAATGATTACTTGCTGATCCAAACACAAACATGTAGGACACTTCTCAAAACTACAGTATGTTTTAGCTCAAACCCCAGATTATAGTGCAATAGGACAGAAACCGAGTATACAGTATACTCCCATATTCATGTTTTACTCAGAATTCCTGAGTATAACCGAGAATACCTACACAGTAAAAAAAAAGCAGTGTTAACATAACACGTAGAGTTAATTTTAACACGTCTTTGGGGCACGTATGGTCCCACTCTATCGAGAGTAAAAATAACACTGACTGTAGTGTAGAACTTGTAGTGTAAATAAAGCACCATACAGTGTTAAAAAACAACACTAAGAGTATTTATTTACACTTATTGTCGTTTAACTTTAGCACTATGGGGCATTTAACAAATCTGGTGTTGTTTTTTTATTTAGATTACTCTGGTAAGTGTCATTCATAGTGTTCTTATTTGGTGCAAAATATGTATTTAAAAAATCCAATAAATATAAAAAATATATTTTTAAAAATGGGCAAAGTGGCTACTTAAAAACATGTACAGTTTGACTTTTCATATTTTATGAATTTTTTTGACAATTTTTTAAATAAAAACTGCATTGACAGCTAAATGTTAACAAGACTGCAGTAAGGTACAACAAACAAATAAATTATCAGACCCATAAGACATTTGCATATAAAAAGGTTTGTAATAAATTAGTTCAGTGACATTGAACACTTTCAAGGATTCACAGTGTCTTGGTTCAATTTTGTAGGCATAACGATGATCATCAAAGCAAACAGTTTTGAGTGGTGATGCAATCAGTACCACGAATTCATTTCTAACAATAGTATCTTTTGATTTTTATAAAACACTGGCAAATCAATGTCTACTTCACCACAAATAATTAAACCAGAACGGTATTCAGTTCCATTATACTTCACCACCATCTGTTTGAGGATGAAATTTGTACATTTTCACTTAAGTCACAAAGAGAAACAGTCTTTCCTGGTCTGTCATGATTGAAGGTTTCCCATGTATATGCCATGCTATTCTGGTGTTTTTTGGCAGTGTCAGAGTAATGTTTTTAAAACACTTTTGCTGTGTCTTGACAAAAATTATGTTTTGACTCAAAGCGCATTGACCACATGTGAACAATGGCCCAATATTTCGTATACACCGGGGGTAATGCATCATTAGGTGATGCTTAGGCAGGAGGTTTCTGTCTGGAAACAAGCATGTGAAAAACCTGTGATACTCAGCAATTAAGTGTTTCAAATACACAGTAATGCCCTCAGTTAAAACAGGTTTACAATTTGTATAACAGTAATAATAGCTGCCAGTGTTCATCATCTTGGGGCACAATGTCACCAAAAATGAGTGGCACATTACGGAGTAGACAAAAACACTGTTTTGCGTTTATGCCCAAATCATTGCTCTCATCATCAAGTTTTACAGCAGGAGGCTGATTTCTCCTCTCCATGTACCCATAATTAAATGAATGCAATCTTCCATCCAACTCTTTTGCTGTCCAAAAATGAGCCTGTACATAATGAAATACAAGTTTTAATTCAAACTGTGCAATGCTTTCTAAAACACCATGTAATTACGTCTACAGAAAAATTGTCTGATGTACTGAAGTACTGCAGAGAGTTCAGCAAACATGTGCGCTTTACACCATAAACATGAGGTAGTGTTGGGTTTGCTTGTATAGCTTCACAGCCACCATGGTCACCACCCATCTTGAAAAGTTTGCCCCCTCACATATACTAATGTGCCACAAACAGGACGTTAATATCACCAACCATTCCCATTTTATTAAGGTGTATCCATATAAATGGCCCACGCTGTAGTATCCATGAATGCTGCTTTTCTTTGTCCCGACAGCAAGCAGGTAGGGCCGGATGCTCTCTTTATTTGATTCAAGATGTTCCTGTATGTCAGTCCCTGCCTAAAAATAAAACAAAGGCAATCCTTAACAACACTATATTTGCTGGTTTCTACATGAATATTACAATGAATACAACTGGGTTGAATTTGAAGCAGACAGGTCATACAAAAAAATGCCAAATTTACCTTTTTAAAGATCACAATGTGTTTCTCAGTTTGAGATGCATACATTTTCCCAGGTCTTTTGTGACCTTCTGCTGATGGTGGAAGTAGGTGAAGTAAAGGAAGAATTGAAGCAAGACCGCTACTCCATCCTAAGAGACATGGTGATCATTGTTATTTTAAGGGAGAAAAAAAAGCACACAATCAGTAAGGTACATAATTGTTATTAACTTGTTAAAAACCAGCTTACCGTCTTCATTTGATTCAGTGTCCACAGCTGATTCCAACAGTGAATCAGGTCCTGAAATTCTTGGGAGGAGTTAAGCCCCTTGCTCTGCTAAAAGACTTTCTGCATAAATGTAGTTGGCCACCTCTCTAAAAACTTAGCTGCTGTCTTTTCACCAAAAACACAAGCAAAATCCAGCTCAATCTATAAAACCCACCAAAGCAGAAAAAAAGCAAGAAAATGTAAATTTATTATCTTTACAATGAATAAACAATATAACTTTAAATCACCACAAATTCTCCATTGTCGTTATTTCACAGAAAAATAATCTAAATCAAATTAATAACTCAAATGTTATTACCAGGCCTTTGATATCCAAATAACGTGGAAATTCAGTTAGCACATCAGTGCATCTGCTTGAGTCATGAATCATCTTTCAACGATACTGAAATGTCTCCCTCATCTTGACCTTTACTGTCGCCTCCTCTGAAGTATGCTTCATAAGAGAAACAGCTTCCCTATACTGTTCTTCGGTCAGGATAACTTCTGTGCTGCATGAAGCTTCTCTCTGTGCAGATGGGCCACCATTAAAAGACTGGGGGACATATCTACGGGTCTCTGATGGTGCACTGTTCCTCTGAATGTTCTTAATTTTCCTTAATAAGTACCCTTGTCCACTTTGAAGGTCATAATAATGTTTCTTTAAAAAAATGTTTAAAGTAAAATAAGACATCCACCTACAACATAATTATTTAACTAATTTAATTAAATTACTTACATATCCAAGCTTTGCATAGGGATCCCTAAGATATGGAAACTGGGCAATGATTCCTTGAGCATACAGTTCTCTTACTTGTTTGGGTGGAGATGAGCTGTAATATTATAGGGAAACAATCAAATATGAATTGAAGCATATATTCTTTGTCAAACAGTGGTCCCATATATTTTGACTGAGGATTTCATGTGACTTTGTTATCTGAAATTAAATTAAATTAAATTACTGAATTTTTTTGTATTAAATATTATTAAATATTATTAACATATTGTGAAGCAACACATGGTGTGAAATTCAAATACTTAATTATTATATAATAACTATATACAGTAAGTTTTAAAATTCACTTTTCCCAGCAGTTAACACATTACATTTTATAAAACTCCATCAACAAGATGAGAATTTGAGTATCACAGGCGTTTGCTACAGAAGAACAAATGTCACATTAAATTGTCCTGATGCCTTTGTAAAAGTGCTTGTTCAACAAAAATGCACTATTTTTCCACACCTCGAAGATCTTTATACATTTTTTATTACTGTACATCCTAGAGATTTTTAAACCCCCATAAACAGAAACACAACTACAACTTTCAAGACCCATGTTATGTAGTATAACCACTGTGATAATATTCCATGTGGCTATGTGTAAAAATAGACTATTAATATAATTCTTTTTGCACATACAAACTACTTTTCTTGCTCTATAAGAACCACTATAGTCACAAGGACTATTTTAACTTAATCACATATTCATTTGTTTTCTGAACATGAGAAAGATCTTACTCTGTGGAATGACACAGGGTTAAGTAATTAATTAAATAATTACCAATAAAATAATCACTAAATAATAAATAATCACACTTTGATAAATAATCTAATAATAATCCAAATAATATAAAAATCTTGCTTTGGGCTTGGCAATCATGCCCAATGGAATAAAGAATACTTAAAATACAAGTTACATGTGCTTTCCATTCATATCTGCAGTAAGAATATTGACCATCTTTCTGCTGTTGCTGTCAGATAAGCATTTGGTTTTGTTATACTCTCTGATGACTCCATCCCCACCAGGTTTAATCTGCAGAACTCTTTTGACCATCTGCAAAGTTACAAAGCACAATAAATAACCCAAACAACTCAGGAAACATTCTCTGAACATGATTGTGTAGTCACACTGTGATGCTGCACCTGGATCAAATCTCCAACAAATAAATTTGGTCAACTCGACTTTAGTTTCATGAATTAACACCAATTACAGTGTGATATTGTCAGAAAACAAGGCACGTTCTTCAAAATGTTTAAAATATAATTTTTAAAAAGTAACTAAATTCTTACTAAATAACATCCAAGGCGCACACACACTCACAATTCCTGCTTCATCTTCAGCTCTCCTCTTTCTTGTAGGGCTGTCATCACTTAGAAGAATGGTGTCATCATTGCTTGAAATCTCAATTGAGCTTTCTTCACTTGACACTGGAGGAACATTGGTTAATTCTGTTGACGAAGAATAATAAAAAAAAAATAGTATTGACGGAGTTAATTTGAGCACAATTTCCTGAAGTTTAGTGGTTCACAAACACACACGAGCTAGTGTGCGCACACACACACACGAGTGCAATCTTAACGCGTGATATTGTGATGCTCCACGGACGTTTGCAAAAGCACAAACAACCACATGTCACTTGCCGATGACAATATACATTACCGTTTGAAGAATCTGCCAATAGTATCTGGAAAACATCCAAATTCGGTTCCTTCATAACGTCTTCAAAAACGTCCTCGTCTATTTCAGTGCCAGACTCGTCGTAAAGCCTGGCCTCGGGCCTACTAGAAACACTGATGCCGAACTTCACGAAGGCTGTAAACGAACCGAAATAAGATTAGTAAGTAAGATAAGATTAATTTAGTGGCTATTCAAACGCATTTGTCATTTTACTACTTATTTATTATATAATTACAAATACAATTAGCTTCATCCAGAAAATCGGAAAGTTTCAAATCGCTGTGGGAAACTTTCACATACTTCTGTTAATTTCTGAACTTAACTTTGACAAGCATCTTCATTCCTAACAAAGTAATTAGTGAGTAATTAAAAATATTGTTAAATTTAAGTTTATAGAGAGAAAGACCTCACCTTGTAGCTGGCATGTGGATAAAATGGTGTTTTGGTCTTCAAATTGGGGGAAAGGGGAGGGGCAAAAGATAATTTGGCGGGGTTTTTGCACTTAAGGTGTAAAAATAAAATTATACCACATAGCACCCCTGCAATCACACTACAAAAGAGCATTAATTAACACTGTTGGTTATTAATTTAACTCTTTTAGAATTAATAACATTTAACGTTGCATTTTTTACACTGCTTGTTTTACTGTTTAAGAGTTAAACCTCTCTCTCTCTCTCTCCCTCTCTCTCTCTCAGGTTTCATGGTGTTTGTGTCTGTGTGGCTTTTTGAAGTCATCATCCTGCTGTCACTGTTAGTGGGAGCGCTTTATATCTTTTACAGACTCCACAGGACACATACTATAACTGAGAGTAAGACTTTTATCCTAACTGGCATGGAAAATACACACATTACCAGAGAAAATATTCAATTATATAAAGTCTGTCATATGTTCAATTTAAATAATGTCACAAAATTAGAGACAGAACACATGTAGAGCTAGGAAATGTAATGTCTAAGGTTGACATAATGATGTAAGAGCAGTGATGACCTGAACATCATTTCCTCCCACAGATCAGGAAGCTCTGTAACCCTGGATTAGGATCAGAAGAATCAGTTCATGACTGCTCTCCTTCATGCAGCAACTCAACAACCCTGAACCACCAGATAATGTGTAACCATCAGTAACAGATGGGTTACAAAGAAAAATGAACTTTCTCAATCCACATCCACTTCCCTAAAACTAAACTAGTCTCAGGATTCCTGCAGTTTTCTTGATGAAACAAGTGCCATTTTTTTCTTTGTTTCACTTTAGCCATTTTTTATATTCTAAAATACTCAATGCTTAATTCTGCTGTTACAAATATGCTTTTTATATATCATGTCCTTATAGCATTGATCTATTATACAATCTGACCTAATCACTGTATCATGCAAATATAAACCAGGATTTAAAGGTGGAAAGAATGTAAATATTTTGAATGTCATGAGGGAGAGAGTTTCAGAAGTGGGGAGCAGAACGGCTGAAGGCTCTAGAACCCATTGTAGTTAAATTGACAGTGAAGTGAGTTAGATTGCAGAGGAGCATCTAAAGGTATGAGAAGGTGAGGGTAGATATGAATGAGTTCAGAGAGGTATAATGGTTATGAAGCCTTAAAGGTGAAGGACAGGAGTGATATGTTCTGTGTTTGGATTTCTAGTCATGATACGAGCAGCTGTAAACCATATGAAGTGATGTTTATGTAGAGTTTTGAGTGGCAGACCAAAGAGTATAAAATTACCTTGGGCAATAAAGATGTAATGAGGGTCTGGAGAGGTATACCAGTGCTGTTAGATGGAAGTATGCCGAATGTTAATGTGTGTGTGTGTGTGTGGAGCTAATCATTAACATGAGCATGAAGCACAAGACAGAGAGACACAATATCAGCACGAAAGTCTCAAAAGTCCAAAGAGTGCACCCACAGTAGTATGCCATTAAGGGGAAACCCTGACACAATGATGCATGATGTCTTCTAATGTTTCTTCTTCCTCAATAGTTACATTTGCCTGTTTTTCCTTTCCCTCTTTTGAATAATGTTCTGTTATTGTGATTTATCCAAAACCGAGCTTTATCATTATTGTGTCATGTTGCATATTTCTAACTGTGCTTCTCATCTCACTGATGATCTTTGAATCTGATAACATCATTGTCCAATCTTTTGCTCCCCATTGCTTCTGTTTCGTTCAGTTTCTGCTAAATGATGTTTTTGGCTTCTGCTTTTCCAACTTTAACTATCATGTCAATGTTCTAGTCATTTGTGGCTTCTTTATCAACCTCGTCTGCTACTTCAAGTTCCTTTTTCTGCAATATGTGCTGATACCCACAAAAGTGTTACACATAGTTCCGTTATTTCATATGAAATTTTATTTATCACGTACACAACTATACATTGTATGATGTGCAGTGAAATTCTTAATACATTCAAATTCTATATATTGTTTATGGAATTACAATTTCTGCTGTACTGCTGGAAATAATTGTGATGTAACCTTGTTGGTGATAAACCTATAGTGTGAACAAACAATATTGCAATAATCATATTCCATGGTTTTGTACTCTACGTATTGCGAGCATTTATTGGTGTAAACTGATAGACCCTCATTGATCCTTTCACCGAAATTAAAATAGATTTCTCGTATGAAAAATGCCACCTGATGAGAAGTCTATAATTATGGAAATAATAAAAGACTCATTATGCTTCCTTAAGATGTTCTGTCCTCAACCACAAAGTTTCTTGAATTGTTTCTTGAAAGTTTCTAGAAGCTCTTTCTTATCCTTAATTAGATAGTAAATCCAATCCCAATAAAAAGTACTTGATCCACCAATACATCTATGCTTTTATATGTAATTTACACAGCTTAAATAACAATCCTATCTTCCACATAATATCATACATATCATACATTCATGCTTTAAGCATAATGCTGGATCCACAGTATTTCTCCTTCTCCTGAAGCCACTCTAATGTTTTGTCAAAAATACTTTGCTTTCTATATAATTGGGTAATCTTTCATTTCATGACATCTCCTTTAGACACTAAAGCAAAATGATTTCCTGGCTTTGCAACACCTTTCCCTGGTTTGTATACTGGTATGATAACTACGTGTTTCCATCTTTGTGGCAATTTCCCCTTCTCCCAGCTCCTGTAAAATTTCCTCCAAAACTCTGTGAATGTTTTTCTTTTGTAAAATATTTTTGAGATTAAATTGCAGTATCACATTCATTTATCAACCATGGGACAACCTGATAACCCCTGGAGAGCACTTATGCACCCATGGAGTGTTGCACGATGGTGGTGCGACTCTTATTTTGACATTTGTTCACGGACTTCAGTTCCCAGAATACACCTCAGTGATGAGCCTGAGTGGCCTCAACTGAATCTTTAGGATTTTATATACAATCTTTAGGATTTATATATATTATTTTATATATATATAGATTTTATATACAATCTTTAGGATTTATATATATTATTTTATATATATACAAGTTTTGTGCTTGACAGTTGATTACATAGGCAAAAAATAAAATCATCTCCACTGTTATTACTATTTTACTTTCTTTTCTTTGCTTACTTTGTAACTTTATAATCTCTCTGTCATCTTATGTTGACCACCACCATTACAGAATGGTTTTTACACATTATCCCCACGTCATCAGCTTTGTTCATCTGCTCATTTGGAACACGTTTGTTTTTCCTTGCATACCACTGAGTACTGGGGCCCCACAAGGCTGTATGCTCAGTCCCCTGCTGTTCACACTGCTAACTCACGACTGTGTAGCGACACACAGTTCGAATCACATCATCAGGTTTGCTGATGACACGACCGTGGTGGGTCTCATTAGCAAGAACGACGAGTCAGCGTACAGAGAGGAAGTGCAGAGGCTAACAGACTGGTGTAAAGACAACAACCTGTCTCTGAATGTTGACAAGAGAAAGGAGATGGTTGTTGACTTTAGGAGGACATGAAGCGACCATTCTCTGCTGAGCATCAATGGCTCCTTGGTGGAGATCGTCGAAAGCACCAAATTCCTGGGTGTCCACCTGGAGAAGGACCTCACCTGGTCCCTCAACACCAGGCCCACAAGGCCCAGCTTCCACCACCAATCCTGACCACCTTCTATAGAGGAACTATCGAGAACATCCTGAGCAGCTGCATCACAGTCTGGTTTGGGAACTGTGCTACATCGGGCCGCAAGACCCTACAGCGGATAGTGAGGACAGCAGAGAAGATCATCGAGGTCTCTCTTCCCTCTATCGAGGACAGCTACACCACACGCTGCATCCGCAAAGCCACCAGCATTGTGGCTGATCGGACACACCCCTCTCACAAACTCGCATCCTGTGTAACAGTGCAAGAAGTCACCCGTCTCCGCAACAAAAATGGTCTAAACTGATAAATACACATGCATCATCACTCAGCCTAACTCAACTACCTCAAAACATTGAGACTGGACTGACTAATCAACAAAAGCATACACACTGATCTACACTACCGAACTATTTAACACACCAACCTGTAAATGCTCTTTTGTACAATATTCATTACTGGACTACTTTTTGCACTAACTTTTTCAATTCCTGCTGCTACGTTAAGGAACGTTTACTGTTTTTCCACTACCTCAATTCACCACCTCAACACCACAGAGTAATATGTTATGTTATATTGAGTTTGTCGAACTGGCACTTGGTTGCTCTTGTTTACACTTGCACATGCACTTTATGTTGTCTGTTGTCTGTATTTATATATAAAAAAAACTCCGTAGATAATCTTCCTCTCTGAGTTGGCTAGTTAGTTTTTATTCATTTATGTTGTAAATTTATGTTGTCAGGACAATCTGTCTTGTCTCCGCTAGCCAGCTAACTAGGTCTCTTGGGTCTCTAGGTCAGCTAACTAGGTCTCTTAGTTAGCTAGTTTAGTTTTTCTGCTAATCTATGTTGTAAATGTATGTTGCATGTAGCACCTTGGTCCTGGAGGAACGTTGTTTTGTTTCACTGTGTACTAACTGTATACAGTATGGTTGAAGTGACAATAAAGCCTACTTGACCTTGAACTGAACTTGCTGCATGTAGATACCTATGCATTTGTCATAGCAAAGCAGCAGAGCGATAAAGGGTTTAACTGGAAAGCTCAAACATCTGATTTTAACTTTCTTAAATAATAAAAAGTGGTTGCTAAAGTTAAACTTATAACCTCCCTGACAATCTGTGTTTTTTTTCCAAACATTCATCTATTAGTACATCTGGTATTACTCCACAAAAAATTCCCCAATAATATTTCTTCAACACACAGAATTTTTTGCAACTCCACTGCCTGACTCCAAGATGTCTGATGTCCAAGATGGCACCAGTGAGGTTTGCCGCTTGGAGCAGACATAAGCGGCCGTCATGTCTGCTCCAACCGCTCTTTCTTTGTTTTAGTTTAAGTTAACTTCAAGTAAATTTAAACATTCTTTTACACCCATCATTCAAAGTTTTTAGAACTGGATCCATGCTGATCCTTCAGTTCACTGTTCCTGATTGAATATGTTTTTAGTATTAAGTGCAAATACATCCGATCTACTCTATATAAGACATCTGTGGGTCAGCAGCTAATTGTTTGGTGTTTTTTAAACCTATTTTTATGAAGGTTATTATGCTGTTTTTATTGGGTTTGTAGTTTTAAAAAATACCTAATAATTTAAACCCTTTAATCCCTTTAAACCCTAATTACTCAAATAGTATGCCCAAAAAGTCATGTTATACTCTTCTTTAGACAAGCTTGCATGAGTCTCCAAAATCTGTCTGTTAATGTTCCTGCATTTTGCCATGCATAGTTTTGCTTTTAATTTCACTCCTTTTCCAAACAATTTTAGTGTCTGTAGCTTTAACTGAATTGCTTGTAAATACTCCTTTGAGGAGGTGCATTTTCCTAGCCAATCAGAATCCAGAGATCAGAAACATTACATGTTTGGCACCCTATCAAGAAATTCCCATTTTAAGGCTTTTCCCCACTGCAATTCTGATGACAAAATAAAAAATATATAGAAGAGCATTAATTTCTGATGACATCCTCAACATTTAGTTACAGTAGAATGACCTTGGTGGTCACAGTCACATAATGTATGAGGTGAATGTATATTTAGTGCAGAGTGCAAGCAGGGACTACAGCAGGACTAACTATGATAGCATAACTAGAATGGAGAGCCAGAAGGAAACACAGACATGAGGGCTCCCTGAGATGTAATCACTTCACCGTCAACAAACCTGTGTGATCAGTGTGAGTGGGTAAGACAACATCTAAGCATACAAGTTCACCATAATACTCTATATCCATGAGTCCCCCAAATCTGCTCTTTTACCTAAGGCTAATCTATTTACAAAGATACTTGACTAAATAAATGGGTTTTTAGCCTAGACTTAAAAGACTTAATTAGAAGACTATATTCTATAATTCCATTTTTCCTTGCATGCCTCCCAAACAGCTTGTTGGCATGTAGATAGCGTCTGATGGTTGTTATGGAGACTTTGTGACCCCAAGATGCCACTCTTTGATGCAGCTCTGAAACTGTAAGTTTTGTGTATCTTTTTACTTCTCTAAACATCCTCCTCACTGTGTGTGGTGGCAAGATAAACTTGTCCTGGTTCAGTTGTTTTAAACTTCTTAATGATTCCCCTGACTGTAGATATGGGAAAGTTTAGGTGAGTAGCTATTTTATTTTAGCCATTACCTGACTTATGAAGCTCGACACAGATCTGCCTTACTTGAATGGTGTGTTGTTTTGTCTTTCCCATGTTAAAGAGTGAATAGGAGAAATAGGCTTCTGAGTTATGTCATATTTATACCACGGGGAAAACAGGAAGTCATGAAATATGAATTAAAAGTTTCTAGTTGTTCTAATTAACTTTATAAACTACAGTAAAAAATTACAAAAAAAATACTCCATTACATGTATTTTATTTAACTTGTTAGGGGTGCCAAAATATATACACACACACACACAGTGGGTATGGAAATTATTCAGACCCTGTTAAATTTTTCACTCTTTGTTATATTGCAGCCATATGCTAAAATCATTTAACTTGGATCAGTATTTAGTAGAAGCACCCATTTGACCTAATGCAGCCATGAGTCTTTTTGGGAAAGATACAACAAGTTTTTCACACCTGGATTTGGGTATCCTCAGTGCAGATCCATGCAGATCCTCTCCAGTTCTGTCAGGTTGGATGGTAAACATTGGTGGACAGCCATTTTCAGGTCTCTCCAGAGATGCTCAATTGGGTTTAAGTCAGGGCTCTGATTGGGCCATTCAAGAACAGTCACGGAGTTGTTGTGAAGCCACTCCTTCGTTAATTTAGCTGTGACCTTTAAAAGCGAGGTGGGGAGAGAGAGGAAGAGTTACTGTGTAAAACAAGGCGAGGGAAAGGGCTAATTACACACACACACACACACACACGCACACACACGGCGCCTGCGCGCACCAATGGAAACACTTATCTGTCGGGATTTATTTGTACTTTTTTTAAAAGGTAGAGTGCAGATTAATTAGTTTTATTTTCATTTTATATTTTGTGTTTAATTATTTTTTTATGTATTCACTTTTTGGGGCTGTGGAATGAATAATTTGTTTTCATTATTTCTTATGGGAAATGATGATTTGGTTTACGAGTGCTTTGGAACATGAGCCCACTTCCGGAACGAATGATGCTCGTAATCCAAGGTTCCACTCTATATCAAAGTAATTTAACTGTTTAAACTGTTTTACCCATAGACAAAACCTAGCATTTGGATTGAATATTTTACCCCTCTTGCTGGGTTAAATAAATAACCCATTTTGCTGGGTTAAATTAACCCAGCATGTAGTTGGTCCAATATTTATTCAGCAGTTTTATCCAGCACCCATTTTTTAGGGTGTACTGTATAATCAAACACAGCTGGACTCAAATGAAGGTGTAGAACCATCTCAAGGATGATCAGAAGAAATGGACACCACCTGAGTTAAATATACGAGTGTCAAAGCAAAGGGTCTGTATACTCTGCAAAAATGCCAACAATTCTGTGTTTTTCTGTCAATATGGGGTGCTGTGTGTACATTACTCACTCTCACTCATCATCTATACCGCTTAATCCTGTATTCAGGGTCACGGGGGGCCTGGAGCCTATCCCAGGAGACTTGGGGCACATGGCAGGGTACACCCTGGACAGGGTGCCAATCCATCGCAGGGCACAAATACACACACATTCACACACTAGGGACAATTTGGGAACGCCAATTAACCTAACCTGCATGTCTTTGGACTGTGGGAGGAAACCTGATTTCCCGGAGAAAACCCACCAAGCACGGGGAGAACATGCAAACTCCGTGCATACAGAGACGGGAATCGAGCCCGGACCCTGGCGGTGCAAGGCGACAGTGCTAACCACTACACCACCGTGCCACCCGTGTGTACATTAATGAAGGAAAAAAAAGAACCTAAATGATTTTAGCAAATGGCTGCAATATAACAAAGAGTCACAAATTTAAGGGGGTCTAAATACTTTCCGTACCCACTGTGTATATTATCCACAGATTTTTTTTGTCACTGATTTTTTTTTTTTTTAACAAAGGTGCTGGAACTTCAGGCAAGGAAGAAAGAACCCAGTTACCCATGTATTTATTTCCTTTGTGGTATAGACATACATAGTGATATCACATCGTACCATCGTGTCCAGCTTCTGCAAGTGTGACAAGACCAAAATTAACTGACTGTTCAGAGAAGTTTATAGACCACTGGCTGAAGTATCTGTCATTGACAGGTAAAGAGTTTTCACACCCACCTCAAGGAAAAAAGCTCTACATTCATTCAATAATGTGCTGAATGCTGTGATGTAATCTGACACATAACTGCTCATAACTTCACTTCTGATCAACATTTTGATTTCATTTATGGTGCAGGTTTAACTTAAGGCAAATACCAAAGTGCCATTAAATTCTGTTCAGCCAGTATTGTGTAATGCTGTGAGAAAATCTGGCTGAACAGACATACAGACAGACATGCAGACAATTTGATATCATTGAAAGAGGGAGTTCTGCCCAATGTACAGACAAAACCTTTCTTTTATTTATATAGATGTAAGTATACTTGAGGAAAATATTTTCTTAGTCAAGACGAAACCAAAATTTAATGACTGCATGCATGAAGAGTTTTTGCTCACTAACTGTGGCACACTGAAATACTTTACATTAATAAAGTAAGACATTTCACACATTATAAAAAACAGTTTATTGTTGAACTATATGGATAAAGTAAAAAGATTTTGTTAATGTACTGGCTAATTTCTACAGTAATTATAGAGAATGTTTATTGTTGCATTTTGTTCCTCTCTTTATTTCTGTCCAGTAACTTACACACAGGAAATGTATGCGAGGTCTTAGCAATATAGAACTTCCTCTATTTCTCAGTAAAGGCTTATTATCACTAATGAACAAGATCTCTAAAGCAACTGCAGAAAGAAGACTGATCTCTGGATAAAATGAGGACACAGGTCATCTTTGGAATCCTGTGGATTTTCACCCAAACTGCCATGGGTAGGTTAAATCTTCTTAAAATGCATGATTCATTTATAAATTTTACAGTAATGAAGATTAACAAAGAGAAATCATTTCCTGCATTCCAAAAGCACAAAATATTTTATAATGCCTTTATTATGGCTAAAAATCCCTAAAAAACAGGACTTCCATTGGCACTAAATGGTTTAAAATCCTTAAAAAAAAATTCATGTTGACATGTAGAAGTGGACGAATGCTTTACCCTGTGCAGGCTTTTCTTTTCCATCATGCCTGTTAATGGAGCTTTAAAGGAGTCTGAAGTGAGTGCAGTTTAAGATCAGCACAGTGGAATGTAGGGATGAGTGATCTGACAGAATGCTATACTACAATACTTAAATATGATTGTAGAGTATACTATACATATGACAAAATTCACAAACAATTGATTAAGCAGAAGAAGAAGACGCTCACACACATACACACACACACACACGCACGCATGCACACGCAAGCAAGAACACCCCCCACAGACACACAGAGTGTGTGAGAGAGACTTTTGACTTTTACAATCCTTTATTTTACAAGTTTTGTTTTATAAGCTAGAAAAAAGGATTGCGTTTATAAATAATTGATTTAAAATAGATAGATAAATAAATAAATAAATAAATAAATACGACATTTTTGACATTATAGTCATTCTTTAAAAACACATATAGTTATTGTGCTTTTTTTTTCAGTTAAAATAAGTGGCAAAGGTGATTTCATCAT
>QMIH01004424.1:0-11479 GCA_003987875.1 Clarias batrachus
TTATCACCCAGATGAGGATGGGTTCCCTGTTGAGTCTGGTTCCTCTCAAGGTTTCTTACTATTACCATCTCAGGGAGTTTTTCCTTGCCACCGTCGCCCTCGGCTTGCTCATCAGGGACAATCTTATCATTTTGATTCATACACATTGCATAAAAAAACTTACTTCTTTTTATTGTGTAATGCTGTTTTGCGACAATGTCAATTGTTAAAAGCGCTATATAAATAAAATTGACTTGGCTTGACTTGTCACACACACACAAACACACAGACATTTTACACATCCTAGACACAATCCCACATAAGCAGTGACCAGTCCAAGCACCTGCACCATTATCACCTTCAACAAACCGGCCCATATAATCTTAAAATATTGAGGATAGAATATTGCAATGGGATTTCTGATATCTCAGAAAGTTTAGCAATGGCGATGCCTCATGCTGAAAAGTGCCCACTAACGTCAAACACACACACACACACACACACACACACACAGACACAGACACACAGACACACTTGAATTGTGTGTCATCAGCATAACAATGAAAACTGATACCATGTTTACGAATTATGTTGCCCAGAGGAAGCATATAAAGGGAAAAAAGCACATTGAGACTTTCTTTTGCTTTAAACGCACGCATACACGTGCGTCATAAACAGTACACGCGCACTGTAAACACGCTTACGAAAACAAAATAAAAGATGTTTTACGTGCACACACGTGGTCACAGTGATATCGTAAACAATATACGCAAGGATGTTGATTATACCAGTGAGAGAGGAGCACTAAGACTGATCAGGGGAGACGATTACCCACAATCCCGCAGCACAAGAGAGAGAAAAATCATTGGCTCAGTAGTAATCATGTGAAATTCGGCGTCAAAACAAGAAGTGCATGCGTGATACATGATACTCGGTACTCGTAAACCAAGACTTGCTTGTTTTTCAAGTCAGAATTTATTAAAAATCTTTGCTCGTCTTGTGGAACACTCACAAACCGTGTTACTATGCACTGTATTTGCATATAAATAATGACTCTTATCGTGCAGAATTGTAAAATGTACTATAAAGTTACAAAAACATAATAATAAAAGTTGTACCCTTTAGTTGAGTGAGGTCACATCACTTCGCTACCTGAACATCTCATTCATATTTAAAATTTTTAATTTAATGTTAACCCTGTCAAATGGCTTCTGAATATGGATGAGCACTGGCAGCTTGTTTTAATTAATTAGGTGACCAGAAAGATCTGCATACAATTTAGTACATAGACACCAAACTTTAGCACCTTTGTTACCTGGACCCTTTAATAACAGCATTAATGAACAATGATAATGATGAACACTTAAAAGTACAATTTGATCATCATGAAATATATAGAGGGAGGATACCCCATATTCTGACAATCCAATCAAGCAACTTAATGACAACCAAGTCCATATAAAAAGCATTAACATGCCATGTTAAAAGGGTGTAATAAGCATACTCTCACTGTAATCACGTTTCAGTTGCATTTGAAATGGTACAGTACACATGTTTGCAAATAGAAAAAACAAAAGCCCAGCCAAGTAATATTTAATAACTACATACAGACTACCAATTACAGATGTGTGAAGACCAGTTTTCTAGTTCCGCACCTCACGGCGACGGTATGTGGTTGCTGGCTTTGACCACTGAGTGGCGCTATATAACTATACGCGTCAGACCTTATTTCATTCTCTCAAGGATTAATGAGTAGCGAATAAAATCAAGTGTAACATTGTACTTAAACAAACTAAAATTACAGTACAAATGTAGAATTAAATTTTATTAGTATTGAATTTAAGCAAAGTAAATGTTAACACAGTGAGCCTTTAGATTTTATCATGTGTAATTAGAAAGCCTACGCGTGCACACTGTAAACCCTAATGCTCAAATGCTGATCCTAATGCTGGTTAAGTGTCTCGCCTTCCATGCGGAAGACCCCCGGTTCGATTCCCGCGCAGGGTTGCAATATATTTTTTTTAATTTGTTCAACAAATTCAAAAATTTATGTTTCTAATTTAAAATAAACAGAACTATAATTAATTTTTTTAAAAATTAACTGATTATCTCAAATATTTGATTATCTAAAATATTTTGGGTCATCTTAAATGTTGTGTTCTTTAAATTTGTAGTAGATAATAACGAAATAAATTAAACTAAATGACTATAAAATTAAAACATTGTCAGGACGTGCTACTGCGTTCACACAATTGTATAATAAACCAATGAATAAACCAATTGTTGGGTCAAAATAACCTCACTACATCTCATTTGACCCAACATGAGCAACCCAACAATGTGTTTTAAAGTACCCAAAATAACCCAAAATTTTGACCCAGCATAAACAACCCAACAATGTGTTTACAAAAACAACACAGCATTTTTAGAGTATTTTTTGGCTGCTACACTGTAAGTTGGCAAAACTCCAAATATTTGAGGTAATCAGTTACATTGTAAGTAAACAGCGAGATGCTTTTTAAAGTCCAGTTTCCCCCAACAGACCCCGAGATACACACCCCGCTGTGTTTGATAGCGCGGAGAGAAGCTCGGGATCATTAGCGCCGATAGCTCACCAGTTGTGCCTAGTTAGGCGGCCCCGCTTCTTCTCCTACCTGCAGTGTGCACCTAGGCCGCCTACCTAGTGAGCTTTGGAGTGAGTGAGGAGCGATATTGATTTGGGCGCACGCCATGAAAAGTATACATTTACTTTGCTTAAATTTGATGCAAATAAGAAACGGCTACATGTATTACTATAATTTTAGTACTGTGATTATATTTTATAAGGTTTTGTCAGCGGTGGTACAGCGCAGCGGGGGTCATTATTTATTAAAGAAAATTATGATGATCATATCGTACTGCATTTAATTCCCATACTACCGCAAAAACACAAGCGGGGCTGAATGACAACGACATCTRCTTAYRCAGTAGCACGTCCTGACAATGTTTTAATTTTATAGTCATTTAGTTTAATTTATTTCGGTATTATCTACTACAAATTTAAAGAACACAAAATTTAAGATGACCCAAAACCCTACACTGTAAACCCGATTAAGTTGGCAAAACGCCAAATATTTGAGGTAATCAGTTACATTTTTTTTTTTAATTAATGATGTTTCCAATTTTAAGTAAACAGAACTATCAATTTTTGAGTTTGTTGAACAAATAAAAAAAATATATTGCAAACTGTCCAACACGGGAATCGAACCGGGGGTTTTCCGTATGGCAGGCGAGACACATTACCACATAGAGTTTACACTGGTGGAAGTTTTACTTTAGTTATTGTTACTTATGTACTCAAAATTATTATTCATTCAATTATTTAGATTAACAGTACTCAATGTGTTTAATTACTTTGAGCATTAGGGTTTACAGTGTACAGCAGGGTTTACACTATTGTACAGCAAAGATCAACAGCTCTGATTCAGATTTTTCATGCTTGTTGTATAAAATATACAGATGTGGAAATTACCATTACTGTAGTATTTCTTCGATACAGCATATTGTTTAGACTTTTTTATGACTTAATTATTTTTAAAAAACCGAGATGACCGAAAATGTCACTTTGCGCCACCTGGCGGTCATTTTCACGAATTGCCTTGAAATGCAACTGATTTATTTTGGCCGCTGTCGTTTTGTCGCGGCGGTGAGTGCGACGGTAATGGACATTCTCCCCTTCACACATCTGTAGGAACAATATGCTCTGGAGCACTTTTTGTTAAATATCAAAACTGGCTGTGTAAATAACTTGAATGGAAATTTTATTTCCATTCAAGTTATTAATTTCAGCTTTTGCTTAACCTGTGTGTTGTATGATCTAAAAATGGTGTTGGCTTCCACATAAATCCATTTTATATTTCAAAGAAAGACCATTGCAGTATTCTCACCATTAATAGTTTCCAGTTCATTGTGTCTGAGCACCAGAGAGACCAGTCTTGCTCTAGCATTTATGTTGAGGTCTGGTGCCTTCTGCAAGTTGTTGTAAGCAAGATTGAGATGTTGAAGTTCACACAGTGGCTACAGATGAAAAGATCACATATTATATGGTGTTACCACACTCTTTGTACAACAAAGGCTATAAAAGTAGAACCTCAAAATAAAAAAACTAGACCAAAAACTGTAACCTGCCTTAAGGAATTCACCACATTCCCGGATCTTGTTATGGCTTAAATCCAGTGATTTCAGGACATTCAACAAACTCTGAAAAATTTTCAAGGCCAAAAATTAGGATGCACTGCAGAAACTTAGAGGAAAAATTAATATAAAAATCAAACAATGACATACGTTTAGCTCATATCTACATTGACCAAGTGACAGAAAAGCATTGTGCCTTACCAGGGATTCATCAAGACATGAAATATAGTTGTAGCTGAAATTTAGAGTGTGAAGTTCTAACCAAGGCAGGGCAGTGCTGAGATCTCCTCCACATAATAACAGTAGCTCCTGTAGCACACACACAAGTATGCTTTAGAATTCTGGAGTAATTGTTTGCATGCCAATATCAGAAAGTAATACCTCCAAAGTGTTGAGGCTTTTGGAGCAGATGAAGACCTCCAACTGGGAGTAGATGCCACGAAGCCCTTCCAGACAATGAGAAGGAATTCTTTTCAGCTGTACCAATTCACATTAAGGACCCCAGTTAGTGAAAAAAATTAATAAAACCACTTGTGCCCATTTAAAACAATTTAAATGAAATAGATTTCAAATGCATCATTTTAGTAAATTCTAAACAAAGACAGATTTAAAAATACACTAATAAATAAATGTCAAAAGGGAAAAATAATAATAATAATTCAATACAATACTTGCAAATTACAAAGTTTTGCATGCAAATTTCATGACATTTCCATGATACACAGTTGATAATTTTGTATTTACTGGAGCTGTCAGCAGAAGATTTTTCACATCCCTTGTTATGAAAATAATGCATTCAATGGAGTTCTTCCATTTTCAGCAGTGAATGCAAAAAATGCATGTGATATTTGATATATAAAATGTGATGTCTGATGTCAGATGGGGAGGCATCTTAAAACTCTGAAGAGAGTGGGAGTCAATTGAGTGCCTTTATTTTTTTTTTAAATTCAATCTTAGTTTTCTGCACAAAGAAAACAAATGAAGGATAGAAACAGGAGTTTTATGCAAGTTGACATTTTATTTTGCTTTTCTGTGAGTTTTAATTTGCTTTCCAGGAGGTCCTTTCACACACACACACACACACACACACACACACACATACACACAGACACACAGTGGGGCTGTACTTCCTCAATGTGATGCAGGGTGCAGCTGATTTTACTAAATCTTAGACTGAAAGTTTCCTGAGAGTTCTGTCTATCAAACTCGGATTCTAAATATGTTCACAGAACTTTTTTCGTTTGCACATTAAGACTATGGAATGTCTATAGATTGGAATGTGTCCAATCAGATATGTTCTGCACACATTGAGAAAGCTTGTAGTAAATGATTTTAATGTGTAATTTTTAATTAATTGTAGGCATTAAATGTGTCAACCTGACATCTCTGATATTTACATAAAAATTTCTGAATGATGTTAGCTTACCTCTAAGTGCTTAAGACACTTGAAGGGAAAAACTTTCACACTGGACTGCAAGCTTACCCCAGGTGGATGGACAAGCTTCGTTTTAACACAAAACAAAATATTGACAATCATTATATGCAGAGGCTCTTTTTCAATCTAAATACAATCTATATTCTTAAAGTTAGTCTGTAATATAAAGTGCAAATATCTTAAATATCATGTAAAAAAAGCCATTTGCTTCAGGAAAATACACTGTATGGCTGAAGATTTGTTAACACCCAACAACTACACCAATATGTGGGTCTGTCCCAAATTAGTACCACATTTCTGGAAATAAAGAATTGTACACAGCAGGGGTCGGCAACCTTAAACAATCATTACCTTATACAATCATGTACCGTTTCCCACAGAAAAGAGAACACCAGGAAGCACAAAACTCTTGACATCTAAAATGCAAATTCTTATGTAAAAAAAATAAATAAACATTTTAATCCTGTAGGTGTACCTAAACGTTTGCATAAGACTGTGTGTGTGTGTGTGTGTGTATACAGTGCTCAGCATAAATGAGTACACCCCACTACATTTGTCAGAAAACCTTTAGTTTCCTTTCAGAATCACCATTTTCTATGAGATAATACGCCATTGATTGCAAACAAGATTTGTTAGTTTGCACACACAAAAAAAAATGATTTTCCTAACAAATTCATTCAAGCCCATGTTGCAAAAATCAGTACACCCCAATTATTGTGTTAGGAGAAAAGCCACACTTAAGACTACAAAATTGAAATGAACAGGAATTCAACCACAGGTGAGTCTAATGATTCATTTAAGAGGTGTCCAGCAGACAGGTGACTATAAAAGGGCATTAATTAACAAAGAAGCGCCTTTCCCATTTCATGCTGTCAGCAATGGCAAAGCTTTACATATCAGTCAAAATACTATAGCAAAAGTGATCCAAAAACTTAAGAACGATGGAAGTGCAACCATCTTACAGAGACGTTCAGGCCGTCTACGGAAGTTAACATCTTGACAGGAGCATCTTCTGATGAGAAGGGATGAAGAAAATCGCCATGCAAGTTCACTGCAGTTACCTAAAGCAGTAGAAAACCAAACTGGAGTGACCGTTTCTCGTGACACCATACGGCGCACACTGCAGAGAAATGGCATGCATGGGTATCGTCCACGAAGGAAGCCTGTCCTAAAGACCATGCACAAAAAAAACACGCCTAGAATTTGCTAGGGCCCATGCTGAAAAAGATGAAGACTACTGGGACTTTATACTCTGGAGTGATGAGATAACGATCACTGTTTTTGGAACTAATGGTTTCAAAACTATATGGCGTCGTAAGGGTGAGGATTTCAAAGAAAAATGGACGGTGGCTACAGTAAAACATGGTGGTGGCAGTGTCCTTATGTGGGGCTGCATGAGTGCTGCTGGTGTTGGGGAGCTGCATTTTATTGATGGTATCATGAACTCAACAATGTACTGCTCTATACTGAAGGAGAACATGCTGCCATCACTCCATGCACTTGGTCGTCGTGCACTTTTCCAACACGACAATGATCCAAAACGCACAACTAAAACTACTGTTGCATTTCTGAAGAAGAACAGGGTGAATGTGATTGAATGGCCAAGTAGGTCTACTCATCTGAACCCTCACTCTCCATCCAGCATCCAGGCTCTAAAAGAGGTTATTCTTGAAGAATGGAAAAAGATAATGTTGCAATATGTCACCAACTTGTTCATTCCATGCCTAGAAGACTTGGTGCTGTCGTTAAAAACCACGGTGGTCATACAACATACTATATGTAGTAGTTTTTGTTGCGGGGTGTATTCATTTTTGCTTCAACCAATTTGAGTAAAACTGAAGATTTTGTGATCCAAGTTATATTATTAATCTTAATTTCAGATTATGGAGTTAAACAAGTGTCCAATAAAACTCAGCCTTGTGAAATTTTTGGAAATTGTTATTTTGTTCATTGAGCTACTGATTAAAAATTCATAATTTTTAAAGGGGGTGTACTCATTTATGCTGAGCACTGCTATGTATATAAAAACTATAGTGTGTTGCATTTATAGAAGCAGAGAAATTTTATTTCTGCATGCAACAAAAACTCCCAAAAAAGACGCTACGTTGGAGGTTATTTTCAAATAAAATACTCAATGTCTATTTGAGACCTCCTCATCATTTATGAAATAAAAAGCCAAACTTAAATTATCCACCTGCAGCAAACCATAAATGCCATCTGCTTCTGTGTGTAGTCATTACAACCTGAAAAAAACAGGGGGTCGTAAAGTAAATCGCCTGCTGGGTTGTGTCGGACATTGTGACGGATATTTGGCGCAACAAGAAATTACAAGTTACAATTACAATTGTTACAAGATCGCCATAATCTTCCAATTTAATAACAAACTAAAATGAAATAAATTTTAATGAAGTACTCATTATTTTTCAAAGCCACCGGGAGCCGCAGCACAAGAATGAAACAGCCACATGCAGTTGCGGGTTGCCGACCCCTGGCATAGAGTGTCTTGGTATGCTATAACATTTCAATTTCCATTCATTAGATCAAAGCCTAACATATTCCATCAATTAGTGCACAAAGCGATGTCCATGATGACCTGGTTCGCCAAAGTTGGTCTCAAATGGCCTTCACAAAGCCCTTCCTTTAACCACACTTGACACCTTTGGGATGAACTGGAATGCCAAGTGATTGCAACTGATAACTCAAGTGTAAAAATGTAGCTTTAAAATATTCCTTATATTTAACTAATCGTTAAAAGATTTTAAAATAAATATATACATTTGAAGGGTACTTCCTTTACTGATTACCTCTTACTACTCCCTTACCTTGAGTGAGATGGTTTTCTGTAGCATGTCAAAGAGAAACTGCAACTGGAGCAGAGAGGTAGTATCGGCTGGATGTGATGGCAAAGCCAGAAAGCCAAACTGATGTGTGCGTGAGATCAGGTATTGTTCAAAGAGATGCGTCAGATGCTGTATGCAAGTCACCTGAAGAGTCAGAGTTCTTGAGCCGTCCAGAACAGTGTCACCTAAGAATGACAAAAAGGACAAAAAAGGTGAAATCCTTAAATGGTCAAAATACAGATTACGATCAGTGAAAAAGAATGAAGAGGACAGTACCATTATTCCGCAAAAGTGTGGCAAGGCTGTGCACTAGAGAGGATCGATCATCCTGAGTAGTAGACATGCTTAGAGAATCAACAGTCACTGAAAATAAATGGTGGGAAAGTACACAACTTAATCAACCAAAAATGATTCTTATGACAGTTGGAGAACAGTGCTATCTATCCAGGTTTAATACCTGAAGTACATTTTGAAACGGCAATTTGCGAAAGGAATTTTCACTTTTTTTCCTGCAATGATTATAATATAGAACCGATATTTAAAGTGACTGTTAAACTATTTAGTTTCGTTTCAAACTATCCATTTAACTAACAATAAGAGATAAATAAATAATATAGACATTAAAAAAAAGAATCAACTCAAATTAAGGCTGAAACGGTTCCTCAAGTAACTCGAGTAATTCGATTACAAAAAATAATAGAGGCAAAATCTTCTGCCTCGAAGCTTCTTTTACTGAATTTTAAAAGCTTGCGTTATGTTTTTGCGCAATTATTTGTTTGGCGTGACACAGTGCACTTCCGGGTGCAAGCCGCCAGTAAACACAGACGAAGAAGAAGCGCTTACGTCACACACACAGCGGAAGGAGACACAAACCGTTAACGCAAGACAAAATGGAAGGGAGCGATAAAAATATGTTAAAATGTATTTTAGTTTTTTAATGCTTAAAGTCATTTGAAATACCTTTTTTTGCATCTGAGAAAAGGCTGTAAAATAAGATTGATTGTATGGCACTGTAATGCACTTAATTCATCTTGGTTAACTTTCAGCTATTCCTTGTATTGTGAATAATGACGATGTTTATTTTTGATAAAATGCTGTATGCATTAAAATATAAAAGTAGATTTTTCTAAAAAGAAAAC
This sequence comes from Clarias batrachus, assembly GCA_003987875.1. Lineage (NCBI taxonomy): Eukaryota > Metazoa > Chordata > Actinopteri > Siluriformes > Clariidae > Clarias > Clarias batrachus. The sequence continues at coordinate 9,567 of QMIH01004424.1, forward strand.
CAATTGATTTTTGTTTCTCTTATACATTTTACATTGCATCAAAAGTATATTTTATCTGAATCTCTATTAAATTGTTTGTTGAATACTCAATTACTAAAATATTCCATAGCTACAGCCCGATGTATTTGCTTGTGTGTGTTTAATTTAGCAGTTGTTGCTTTATTGCTGATGGAAGAGACTTCAGCAATAAAGCAACAACTGCTAAGTTAAACACAGACAAACATGTATGTTGTCATTCCCGGTAAGGGTTTTCCATACTGGGCCATCACATTTGACTACAACTGCAGCCCTTACTGTCGCAAAATCCAAAAATGCTATGAACGGATTCTACCCTGTCGAAAAATGCTGTTAAAGGAGTAAACGGACTACACCAACAAGAGAGGTGTGTTTTTTAAATATACTTTTCTATGCATAGAGTAGAATATTCTGATAAATAAATATATCCATCATAGTATTAATCCAGGGCATAATCCTGTCATTTGTCATTTCTATTTAAACGGAATATACAGGTTTTCATTTCGTATCAAAAGCCACAACACGTTTCCTGCCTAGGAAGTTCCACTAACTGATCAAACTTCACTCGTACATGTTCCTTATCATAAATGACATAAATGGTTAACGTTACCTTCCTTCTGTGTCAACCAAGACGCAATCTGTGGAAATAACTAAATCAATATTGTTGTATTTATACTCCCTTTTGCTCCATTTTCACATTTTCATATTTTGTTTGTCGCTTAATACTTCCTGTCATGTGAGCAATACACCAAACACATGTACGGTGGCCGGGCAGCCCAAACTAGTGACGTATGTCGTTATGGAATCGCCACGTAACGCTTAATCACAGACTTCCACACACGGCTTCTGATTGGCTGTTCCTTCTCTATCTGTACGGTGCTTTTAAAATGGCCATTGTATCAGAGCAGCTTTACAAAATCACAAGAAAATTATAAGAAATTAAAATTATAGTATTATATATAATTATATACAACTGAAAGGAAATTATATAAGGGAAGCATTGTAAATAAAGTTGCATTTATTCTTAAATATTATAAACAAATATTATAGTATTTATTTTTATTCAATGACGTATTACTATAGACCAGTTTCGTTTGTCCATTGTGTGTTTTAATATACTTATCTAATTATCCATATAGCTCATAAAATTCAAATCGCACAACTCGGTCTCTTTACATATAAACCTTTATTTAGAATGCTTCCGTTATACAGTCGATAGTGCCAGCTGATAAAGGAGGAACAGCCAATCAGAAGCCGTGTGTGGAAGTCTGTGATTGGCTGGTTTTGTGGCAGTTTTGTAACACCGGACAAAGTTGAGTCGAGCGTGTGCAGGCAGAGTCGAGCGCGCGGAGAACATGTTGAGTGAGCAGGGGAGACACTGCACGTGCAGAATTGAGCTGTTGAGCGCGCAGTGGAGAGACTGCACGCGCATACACTGTAAAAAAAAAATCGTAAAAAAACGGTCAAATGACTGGCAGCAATGGCTGCCAAACAAAAACCGTAAAATTAAGGTAAGATACTCTAGTTCATATTATGTGCAAAAACATTAAATTTACAAAAAAAATTATTTAATCTTTGACAGAGAAAAACTGTTATTTTACAGATTTTTCTCAGATTTATACGATTAAACATCTTCATTAAAGCAACAGCACTGGAAGTTTAGCTGTAAAACACCGTTATTTTACAGATTTTTGCTACATTTATACGATTGAAGACCTTCAATAAAGCAACAGCACTATAAGTTCAGCAGTGAAACACCATTATTTTACAGATTTTTCCCAAATTTATACAATTTAACACCTTCATTAAAACAGCACTCACTGTGTTGCAACAAAATGTTTTTATTTTACAGTTTTTTCCAAAAATATTACAATCAAACACCTTCAATAAAGCAAAAG
>QMIH01004426.1:2898-13645 GCA_003987875.1 Clarias batrachus
GTCAATCCTCAAGAGGCGAGTGGACAAACAAAAACCCACTAATTCTGACAAACTCCAAGAAGTGATTATGAAAGAATGGGTTGCTATCAGTCAGGATTTGGGCCAGAAGAAAAAGAAGCGCCAACACTGCAAATACTGACTCTTTGCATAAATGTCATGTAATTGTCGATTAAACCTTTTGAAATGTATGAAGTGCTTGTAATTATATTTCAGTACATCACAGAAACAACTGAAACAAAGATCTAAAAGCAGTTTAGCAGCAAACTTTGGGAAAACTAATATTTGTGTCATTCTCAAACCTTTTGGCCACRACTGTACAGTTTTGAAACCATTAGTTCCAAAAACAGTGATCTTTGTCTCATCACTCCAGAGTTTAGAGTCCCAGTAGTCTTCATCTTTTTCAGCATGGGCCCTAGCAAATTCTAGGCGTGCTTTTTTGTGCATGGGCTTTAGGAGAGGCTTCCTTCGTGGACGATACCCATGCATGCCATTCCTCTGCAGTGTGCGCCGTATGGTGTCACGGGAAACGGTCACTCCAGTTTGCCTTTCTACTGCTTTAGCTAACTGCAGTGAACTCACATGGCGATTTTCTTCAACCCTTCTCATCAGATGACGCTCCTATCGATGTTAACTTCCGTGGACAGCCTGAATGTCTCTGCAAGATGGTTGCATCTTTCTTAAATTTTTGGGTCACTTTTGCTACAGTATTTTGACTGATATGTAAAGCTTTGCTGATCTTCTTGTAGCCCTCACCTTTTTTGTGTACAGAAATTATTTCCTTTCTCAGATTTTGTGCCATTTCTCTTCCATGTGGAGCCATTGCTGACAGCATGAAATGGGAAGGGCTTTTCTTTAAGTAATGCCCTGTCTGCTGGACACCTCTTGAATGAATCATTAGACTCACCTGTGGTTGAATGCCTGTTAATTAGAATTTTGTTGTCTTAATTTTTGTAGTGGATTTTCTCCTAGCACTATAATTGGGGTGTACTCATTTTTGCAACATGGGCTTGAATGAATTTGTTAGGAAAATCACTTTTTTGTGTGTGCAAATTAATAAATCTTGTTTGCAATCAATGGCCCACATTTGTGGGAGTATTTTGTAGTATAGTATCTCATAGAAAATTTTGATTCTGAAAGGAAACTAAAGGTTTTCTGACAAATGTAGTGAGGTGTACTCATTTATGCTGAGCACTGTACACTTATTAAAACACAAATCATTCCTTGGCCATTTTTTATATTACTATGTTTTAAGGCCATTTGCTCTGACAAACAGTGCCATGTTTGTACAACAAGGAGTGTTTAGTTCTTAATGTTTTACTTCGGCTTACTTTTCACAAGTACTAGTAGGGTGGATTTCTGCAATTAGTAGAAATATCAAATAAATCAAAACATTTGTTTTAGAGGGAATATGTATTTATTGTTTGTTGCATGTAGTAGACCACTTTTATGCTGGCAGGTAATGCCACTGGGTAACAGATTAGATAAATAGATTTTATACTTGTGGAAAACGCTGACATATACAAACACACACACACACACACACACACACACACACACACACACACGTGTGTGTGTGTACACACACATCGTGCCAAATATTCATACCCCTTGAACTTTTCCACATTTGTCACCTTACAACCACAAACATAATTTATTTTATTGGAATTTTATGTAATAGACCAACACAAAGTGTCACACAATTGTGACGTGTAAGGAGAAAGATAAATGGTTAAAAAAAAAAAAAAATTACAAATAAAAATCTGAAAATTAGTAAAGAGTCAACCTGTGTATAATTTAGTCTCAGTATAAATACAGCTGTTCTGTGAAACCCTCAGAGAGCATTCATCAAAGAAGCAGCCAAAAGGCAGGTAACTGTTTGCAGTTGTGTAACAAGCCATGTGAGGGACAGACATGTGGAAGAAGGTGCTCTGGTCAGATGAGATGGGCTAAATGCCAAACGCTGTGTGGCGGAAAACTAGCACAGTGCATGTAGTGGCAGCATGATGTTGTGGTGTTGCTTTTCTTCAGCAGGGACAGGTAAGCTGGTCATAGATGATGGGAAGATGGATAGAGCTATATACACTATCCCTCACTCATCATCTGTACCGCTTTATCCTGTATTCAGGGTCGCAGGGGGCCTGGAGCCTATCCCAGGGGACTTGGGGCACAATGCGGGTTACTCCCTGGACATGGTGCCAATCCATTGCACAGCACTCGCACATACACACAGTCACACACTACGGGCAATTTGGGAACTCCAATTAACCTAATCTACAGGGATGTGGGAGGAAACCGGTGTTTCGTCCCAGAGATGAACCACACCTAGCATGTGGAGAACCTGCAAACTACATGCACACACAGACATGAATCGAGCCTGGCTGGGAATCGAAACTCGACCCTGGAGGTGTTAGATTCTACAAAAGACTTGAGACTGGGATGGAGATCCACTTTCAAGCAGAGCAATAATCCTATACATACACTCAGAGCTTCAATGGAATGGTTTCGATCAAAGCATATTGATCTGTTAGAATGACCCAGTCAAAGTCCAGACCTAAATTCAACAGAGAATTCATGGCAAAACTCAGAAAAAAAATATTTTGAGTGTGTGCATGTGGTTTCACACTCCAGTGACTAAAATATATTTAATCAGTTTACAGTATGTGTAACCTGGAGGTGGCAGGAAGCACAAAGTATCCTCTATAGTCCCTAGAAAGATTTGCTGCAATGAAGACAACAACCCTGTATCACCACCAACGCGCTAATAGACACCCTCAATGGAACAGGGGGACGGTATTAAGATCCACGGATCAGTGAATTCTTCATTGAGGTGATCTCCATGGACATCGCTCCAGAAAGGCACCATTTCTTACCCAGAGACACTGGAACGCGTGTCTGGCCTTTGCAAGGGGTCACCTAGCTAAAGATCTGAACTTCTGGTCATCCATCCTCTGGTCATATGATACTTAACTGGACCTTTTTGGAAATAGGAATGTTGCTTATTTTTGGTTTACGAAATTAAAAGCCTTAAATTCTGAGAATACCATTCCAACTTGTCAAGCGTGCTATGTGGATGCTTCTCTGCCAGTGGTACAGGTTACCTTGTTAAAATAGATGATGATATTAAAAAAGAGGACTGTCAGGATTTATTGATGAAAACTTGGTGGCATCAGCACATAAGCTCAACCTCAATAATGACCCAAAGCATACTGCGCCAGTGGTCAAGCAATGCTTCAGGAGCAACAATATAAATGTTCTGAAATGGCCAAGCCCTGACCTGAATCCAATTGAGAATTTTTGGAGAGAGTTGAAGATCTGGGTCAGGGCAGGGAAGCMTTCTACTAGGGGTGCTCTGATTGATCGGTCGCCGATCATAATCGGCCGATAATAGCTTTGGGAAGTTTGATCGGCAGTCTCTATAATGGCAGATATAGAAAAGCCGATCAGATGACGCAAAACTCGCGGGACATTTTTTGCGCGCTGCTAAAATGGCTTCACTGGTCTAGTGATTCTACGTGCTGTATGGAAAAAGACAATACATTAGCAATCTGCAACCTGTGTAACAAGCCACTTCCACGAGGCGGAAGAACCCAAAGCATTTTAACACCACGAACCTCATCAGACGTTTGAAGGTTAGTCACGTAAAGGAACACGAGCAGTTTTCAAAGTTGGCTCGCGCTAAGAGAGCAGGAGAGCTCAGCAACTGGCGCCGCCACTCACTCCGCTGTCGGTAATTCCCCTCTCTCACCTACGCAGTTTCTCTCGGTGGCCGTAAGTACAGTTCATCATGATTGAGTTTCCATCTTTTCACGCGAAAAATTAAACATGTTTTTCTGTTATTTAATAAAATTTTATACATGCTACAGTAAAGTTGTATTTGTCAAGCTCTAAGCTGTTCCCAATTTACTAAMCAAACACAGGCTGCTCTGTTTTAAGTTGACGTGTTGGACATGTTGTTTGCCAATAAATACAGTTGTCAATTCATGATATTCCTCTTCTCGTAATTTCAATACTTAATTTACATTGTTGTCAGATATAGTTTAATAAATAATGCTACATGATAAGGCTTTGAGTAGATCCTGTGATCAGTGATCGGTATCGGCCGATACAGCTTCTAGTGGAAAGGAAGAGTGGCGAAACAATCTGTAGCAGACCTGTAGAAATCTTGTGGAGACAGAAATTTGCAGGCCATTATTAAGAGCAAAGGCTTTTCTATTGTTTATGGAAAGTCGTAATATAAAGCGTATGAATAATTCTAGACATGGTTATATATTAATTACAATTAAACCTTGGATTGCGTACATGAGTCGTTCTGGGAGTGTGCTTCTACAGTATATCAAAGCGAATTTCCCTAAAAGAAATGATGGAAACATGTCAAAAATATTAAGTAAAAATAAAACAAATTAACCTGCACTTTACTGTTGAAAATAATCCCAACAGAGCAGTTGGTGTGTTTTCTGTTAGTGTATGTGTGTGTGCCCATGCGCGTGTGCGAAGGCAAGAGGAGAGGAGGAGGGAGGAGGCTACTGTGTAGGACGACTTTTACAAACACGCGCACACTAACTAACACTGCTCTATCTGGTTATTGGAATCTTCTTTCTTTTTTCTTGACTTGTATGTCAAAACCTTGCTTGTTTATGAAGTTGAAATGCATAAAATTTAGCTAATCTTGCAAAACTGCTCCACCACTTCTATTTAGGAAATGCTTTTAATTAACTGATTACTTAAATTTTGTGTTCTCTTTGTAGAGAAAACATTAAAATGTGCAGGCTAAAAGTCCTACAGGATCAGAGTTGGACTGCTCTATATGTTATACGACCTTTTATTATTTGCACTATTTTCTTTCAATTTCTCATAATGTCGCACTATTTTCTATACTTTTTGCAGGTGAACTTGTGCAATCTCCTTTCGCTTACCCATGTGAAAGTTCCTGTGCCCACAAAGAAATAAGTGGGCTATAATCTTTAGCATAGGTTTATTTTAATGATGGAGACAGAATTGTCACCGTGAATAGGCGTGGCCAAATGCCTCAGCAGCGCCCCTGGAATGTGATCTGGGTCCCTGTAACACCTACGGACATGTGGCTCCCTGTAACACCTACGGACATGTGGCTCCCTGTAACACCTACGGACATAAAATTTGGTATACTGATGTAACTTCTCGGCACGAGAAAAAAAATCTACTAGAGGCATCCTCAAAAGTGGACAGGAAGTCCATCATTTTGGAAAAACTGCAAGAGTTGCGTTTCGCACATGTCGTATTTTGATGAACTCCTTCTAGGGAATTGCCCGATCGAGTTCAAAATTTCTCAGGACGCTCTTAAAGGTTCAAGGAAAAAAAGTTATCAAAAGCTTTTGTCTAGGTCACATGGTCTGGCTGTGGCGCCGCCACGAATTTTACCCTCGCTCGATGCACAGGAAATGGAAGTTTTTTTGCCTGTTTCTCCCACACACTTCTTCCAATGTGGATAAAACTTTACAGTCATGATGAGCGTTTGAGTCTGAACAGATTGATATGCCAATAGGACGATAGTTATAACGCCACCTACTGTCAGTAGCTAATGTGTTTTGTCTGATTTTCCCCGTTCCACCTGTCGCATTTTAACAAACTCCCTCTAGGGAATAATGCGTTAAGCATGAAATTTTGTCCCATGGTCCAGAAGACATTGGTGAGTAAAAGTTATCAAAAGCTTTTATGAAAGTTTGACGGTCTGGCCAGGACGGGGCTGCAAATTATATCCTTTGACAGTATAGAGAAAGTTGTTGTATTTCTTACATTCTTCCTCCAGTCCAGCTCATACTCTAGACTTGCATCAGCCCATGCACCCCTTTCCATATGACATGGTCGTCAGGAGGGGGTGTTGCCAAATGTCTCGACAGCACCCCCTAAATTGTGATGTGGGTTCCTGTAAGAAATACATACGTCAAATTCGGTATACTGATGTATCTCCTCACCACAGGAAAAAAAGTCTCTAGGAGGTACGTTCTACGAACAGGAAGTCCGCCATTTTGGGAAAATAGCAAGATGTTGCGTTTCGCACACGTATTTTAACGAACTCCTCCTAGAAGAATTGCCTGATCGAGTTCAAACTTTCTCAGGGCGCTCTTAAGGGATCACGGACAAAAAGTTATCAAAAGCTTTAGTCTGGGTCACATGGTCTGGCTCTGGCGTTGTGACGAATTTAACCCTCCTCCTCTTTTGGGAGAAACAGGCAAAAATATTCAGGAAATAGAATATTATAATATATTTTTGCCTGTTTCTCCCATACACTTCATCCAATCTGGACAAAAATGACAATGACGGACTTTGATGCTGTTAAAATCGGACTTGGAACAGATTAACATGCCAATATGGTCATACAGTCATAGCGCCACCAACTGGTATGAGGAAATGATTGGGCTGTAGTTCTGCTCAATTGCAAGGACAACATCAGCGAAAACATGCAGGGCAGTGGTGGCTCAGAGGGCTAAGGCACTGAGTTACTGATCGGAAGATCGGCGGTTCGATTCCCAGCTCAGCTATTTGCCATTGTTGGTTGCCATTGTTGGGCACTTGAGCAAGGCCCTTAACCCTAACTGCTCCAGGGGTGCTGTACCATGGCTGACCCTACGCTCTGACCCCAGTTACACTGGGATATGCGAAGAAGGAATTTCACTGTGCTGTAATGTATGTGACAAATAAAGGCTTTATCTTACTTAATATCTGTTAAAAATACCAGACTGAGCACACAAAAAGGTTATACATTGTTTTGGATTTTAATAAGCAAAATAATCACAGTGGGACCTCGGATTGTGAGTACCCGGTTTGGGAGTGTTCCGCAAGATGAGCAAATTTTAAAAAATAAATTTTAACTTAAAAACCTACCTTGATTTATGTGGACCAAGTATCATCGAGTATCATGCGCTTCTTGTTTTGATGCCGAGCATCACGTAATCACAACTGAGCCAATGGTTCTTCTTTCTCTCATGCTTCAGAATCGTGGGTAATTGTCTCACCTGCTCGAGTGCGCGTCTCTCACTCGTATAGTCAACATCCGTGCTCGCGTGTACTGTGTATGATAACACTGTGATCACGTGTGTGTGCGYAAAGCATCTTTTATTTTGTGCGTGTATAGATGTGTGTGAAAGTCATCCTTTCACCTGTGAAAGATTCAGTTTCACTCTCTCTATCAGACTGCACTGATTACATTTAGTGTGTGTGCGCGCTTGTCATTAAACAGTGTGCCCCTTCCCTCCTCCTCTCGCTTTCTCACACACACACAGAAAGAGTAATAAAATTTTGTGCTCAAGTTAAGATTACTGTTACTTCAGTGAAATTTTACTGAAGTACAAGTAAAGTTACCATTATAAAATTCTACTCTAGTAAAAAGTTAGAGTAACAGAGAAACTAGTTGTTTTTAATTGAAAGAACACCTTTGCATAATAAAGCTGTTGCCTTTCTTAAGCTTGAAAATCAAAGTGGTCGCTTACAGTAGGTAGATAAGGGGAATGTCTATTCCCGCCGCGCTCACCGCCGTGACAAAACGACAAGTAATTTGTGAAATGACTGCCAGGTGTTGCAAAGTGACATTTTCCGTTGTCTCATTTTTAAAATATAATCAAATCATAAAAAAGTCATAACAATATGTTGTATCGAATAAATACTACAGTGATGGTAATTTCCATATCTGTGTATGTTGTACAATAAAAGTGAACAAAAAAATCTGAACCAGAGCTATTGATGATATTTACTGTACAATAATGTCCAAAGAATTAACTATTATACATCCTTTCTCTGTTTGTATCTGTTTGTTATTAAAATGTACATTCAAAAGCACTATTCGGACGGGACTAGTTTTACTGGGGGACGTTAGAGAAATGTCTGTTTCACAGAGGTACTTTGTGATTTTAATCCCGTCCGATTATGTGTGTGCATATTGTCACACACATAGACAATATGCACACACTAACCATACTACCTACACACACACACACACACACACACACACACACATACATACATACAATATTATTATGGCTTCATGTTTACAATTTAAACATCTGCAGAAATAATAAAAATAAATACAAACACTTAAATTGCCCACTGTGCAACATTCAGTCAGGTGGACAAGGGCGTTGATAAACACACGACACACACACACCACACATACACACATACCCACACCCATACACAATATGCACGCACTAACCAAACCACACGCGCACACACACACACACACACAGTCAAATCACCCACACACAAATACACACATACACAATATGCACACACTTACCATACTACACACACAATATGCACCATTATCATCTTCACCAAACCGGCCCATGTAATCTCAAACCATTGAGGATGGAATACTGCAATGGGATTTCTGATATCTCAAACAGTTTTGCCATGGAGATCTCTCATGCCGAATAGTGGCCAATAATGWCACWCATGAACATAAATATTTATATACATGCACAGTAGAGACATTACAGCTTAGATGCTGAGTCCCATTTGCCATCAGTGGACATTCTTATAATCTCTTTCATGAGACCCAAACTGTCACGTCTGTCCTTTTGCCAGTCCCCTTTAAGKGCACGTGCCCTCYTTGCCCACCGTCTCACTGATGCKCCCGGGTGGCGGTGCCGCCGTGCTTGGGCCCGGCTCACACATCGCTCACACATTGCTCATACACACATACCCACACACATACACAATATGAACACACTAACCATACTACACACACAGACACACACTATATTATTATGCTTTCATGTTTACAATTTAAACATATACAGAAATAATAACAATAAACAATACAAACATTTAAATTATCCACTGTGCAACATTCAGTCAGGTGGACAAGGGCGTTGATATAATAACAATAATATTTCGAACATTGKGCATGCTGCCATTTGGAGAAACCAGATAATAAAGTATAAACCAGTTGTTGGGTCAAAATAACCAGGYGTTCATTTGTAAATGACTCACTACATCTCATTTGAAATAAATGCAGGATTATTATTTGTAATCTAAATTAACAAACATTGTAAATAAATAACAATAGCCCACGTTTAGAAAAGCATTTTTATTTAATTTAAATTGGTTGGGGCTCTATGTTGTTGAGCTTCCTTCGTTAAAATCATCAATTCCTTTAATCATTGCTTAGCCACATGCATAAAGTTTTCCAGAGCGCACTGGCAGAAAGAGACTAATGRTTAATGAATGCTTCGGGAAAAACAACGAGACGGACTCTGACCATTTTAATAATTAATTGATACATTTGTGATTTCTTTGGTTTCGGCTTTAGTGATTAGGAATTGGTGATCATGTTATCTCCGCAGTCGTGGATGTGCCTATAATTCATTTTACGAATTACGAATTACATCGTCTAAAATTAGACGTCTAAAATCGTTTTTCATTAGTTTATATAAAAGCAGACATTTCGCTATTTATAAGTATATATTTTTCACGTCTGTGAGGCAAGTACATACGGCTCAATTAGACTCAATTAGTCTTCAAGTCCTAGTTATTCATTCTAGTTATTCGACACAGGCCACAACACACACACACACACACACAAATAATAATAATATTTTTATTATTTTTCATTTTCATTCATTTTTTTTTGTTTTTTACTCAGTAGCGAATATAATTTTAAATGTAGCATATTTCAAAGAAAACATACTTAAGTAAAAATAAAATTACAGATTTTAAAAATTAGAAGTACACAAAAAAACTACTACTCAATTACAGTAACGCGAGTAAATGTAATTTGTTACTTTCCACCTCTGCACACACACTAACAAACATTTCTCTGTCGCATTTCTTTTCAAAGGTAAAGTGCAGGTTAATTTGTTTTATTTTTACTTTGTAGCAGCGATTCCGTTTGTGCACCCTCGGAATAAATTACGGGATTTATCTTTACTTTTTTCAAAGGTAAAGTTAAGGTTGCAGGTTAATTTGTTTTATTTTTACTTTATGTTTAGTATTAATTATTTCTAATTTAAATTTTTTGGGTTTTGGAATGAATAATCTGAGTTTTCATTATTACCTTCAGGCCGAGGGTGATTGCTCGACTTACGAACATTCAAGTTACGAATTTCTGCAGGTGGGAAAGGAGCGCGGATCTTCATTTGTAGATGCAAACTAATCGTGGAAGTAGCTCACCTGTATTGTACCAAAAATAGACACTGCAGTGCACCAGATATTACTATTTACAATTACAGTAAAACAATATTTTTAGTAAGAGAACTAGTGATATATTGTGTTTCGGGGTGCGGGAGAAATAAGTTGGCCTCACAAGTTACAATAAATTGGTCGGGAAGAATGATGATAGAAAATGGCAGAATTCACAGTCCAATACAGCTCTAAGACAAAACGGCATCCAATAAACCGCACAGTAAACATCATACAGCTTTGTCCCCCCCCCCACCCACCCCTGTGATATCTTCCTGGGGCTGCTTTTAAACAAGGTCAGCTGACCCTGATGCATCACCAGGATTTCTCTCCCGATTTGGAGGCTTGGGAGAGTATAATGCGGAACCAAAACACCAAACCTTTTGTGTTTTTTTTTTTGTTTTGTTTTGTTTTGTTTTTTTGTGTATTTGGGTCAAAGGTGTACAACATCCCCATCTCACCTACGCAGTTTGACTCACTGCGAGTGATTGACTTTCTGCGTAGTTCTGTAGGGTTCGCGAGCTTCTTTGAGGAACGCAAAAAAATTTACATTTAGTTTTCACACAGAAAGATTGGAAATGTAATCACTACG
>QMIH01004430.1:0-18741 GCA_003987875.1 Clarias batrachus
TTTTTGTGTTGTTTTCTTTTGTGTTTCGTTTTCAAAGAAAGAAAATAAAGAGTTATTTCGATGGAATCTGCATCTGTGTCTGATTCAAACCAGGGAGACATGACAGAGTTAAACATTATCTTTATCATTTACTGTAATAGCAACTGATTGTGTAATTGTAATGTAATTGAATTATGCCTATGATACTCCATTATTATTGACAAGTCTAATATGTTCTTTGTGCTACTTATGTTACTACAACTAAATGTTATACCATAATGTATACTTATTTTCCCACGCTTTAGTGACTCTTAAAGACAACTCCAGAGGCAGTAAATATGTAATTCGTACTTTTGATTAGGGAACAACTTTATAACAGGTGCCATACTTTCATAAAACACTAATAATCTAATTCACACACTCAAAAAAAAAATGTTGTGTTTAATTAAATTTTTCTTGTCAACAAGTTCCACACAAATGACTTTAGTAAACTCAACTAACATTTGTAAGGGCCTTTATTCACAACAAGATTACTGTCACAAGCATTTTAATAACAATTGGCACTTTTTGAAATGCAGCACAGAAATCGAGAAATTGAGAATATTATGGTCCAAGAATACAAAATACATACTTTACACAATATGCAACATATTCTATTTTTTTTTTCTTTTCCAACACTTGTCAACTTTGACACATTTAAAGAGGGAGGAAAATTGTGTTTAACAAACAAACAAAAAAAATTAAAATTGGTTTTCTTCAACTTTTCTGTATTCTGGGAGTATTCTGGGCATGTTTTACATAAGAAAAAAAAATCATGTGACCCACAAAAATAGAAAAAAAGGTTCTCACTGTATGAATCTTAAAAAATATTAATTTAAAAGGAAAATGCACAGCCTTGTCCTTAAGGTCAATAAAACCAACTAAACATTAGTTAATTTAACATATTAACAAAATTAACAATTTACCCTATTTTTTTGCTATCAAATACAAATTATCCCCCCCCCCCAAGTTTCTGCAAAGTCTAAATATATTGCATCCAAAACAAAACATCCAAACATTTTCAATAAGTGCAAAAAAACCTTCATGTAGTGCTTGATGTTGGTTTACTCAAAGTTTGTTTTTAAGCATTTGTACCTTTGGTGAATGTCTGTTGCTGGAGGAAGATCCTCTGCAGAACCTCAAAGAATGTTTTCAGTTCCTGAGGTTCATTGCATACATTACACCCATTAAGAGCGCACATGCAGTAGCGATGTCTCCCAAGTCGTGAAGCACTTCAACCACTGGAGGGGTCGTGGCATCACCTACCTCAACACTGATGCTGTAGATGCCAAACACAACATTTTTAAGATCCCTCTCTGCAGCATGGCCATCTGTATCCTATTGTTACACACAAAAAAAAGCAAAAATGAAATCTCTAGACTAATACAGAATTCCAAAAAGCCGGTTTGCATTTTTCCCTGTAAATATTGATTAGTATTTGATCACTAACTTTTGGTCCACACTGATTTCTCACAAACTTGAAAACATTTTTCTAAGTACACCGGTGATCTGATGCCATCTAATAGCAGCTTTATCTTATAATTTTTGAAGGCTAAATGGATATTGTGGTATTCTGAAGAGCAGAACCGTTACTTCTGCTATATATAATAATCTTATATACAGTGGACCAAACTGTGGCATGTGGCTAAACCCGTTAGCTGTCTAACTTCAGTCTAAAACACTAGGCCTCTCTAAAACTACAGAAGCAGGCCAAAGTTAAATACTATATATAAAAATATGTACTGGTGAAAAAAAAAATATCTGAAGAAAAATCTTACCTTATTCGGGTGTTGACCTCCCTTTGTCAAAACGGACAAAACGTAACGCTCGCAGGCAGAGAGTCCATTAACTTAGCGCAGGTGCAGTTTGATTCGTCTTGCTCTTATGTTTCATTAGCGGTTCATAACAACTGGCGTTTCACTACAGCCCCCTGCTGTAGTGACAACATGAATGGTTCGTGATTAGACAACGTATTAGGAATTTGTACGGTCAAGTTGAGACAACATTACACTAACTTTAATCGAAAAAAAACATTTAAAATTAACAAATATGATTGTTATGAGTATACTGAAAGTAATTATATTATGTAAAATGCACAACCTGCCTTGTTCATTATTTTTGAGTGTACACATGAACAGTTTAGATGTTGAAAGTTAATGGAGTTCTGTTTAGATTTACTAGAACTAAGAAAGTCACAAGAACAGAGCCTTGGGTTTAATCTTATGGTGTAGTTATGAATCGCGCACCACTTTCAGCAATGTGGGAGGCTTTTGTAGGTTTTACATTACTTGATGGTTGTTTTCATTGGTTTGCCTTCAGCGAATGGAATCACGGTGTTGTTTGTTGGTTGTTGCGTTGGTGACATGGTTGCCTGGTTACCTATGACAATGCTCTGAGACTTCTGTTGTTTTCTGCATGTAACGAAGGCAACGTTCAAGCGGCATCGGAGTTCAAGCCGAAGTTCCTTTGCTTATCGACGAGAGTGGACTCTTTTATTGCTGGGTTGCGCATGTCAGAAGACGAAGTTCAGGCATTGGTTGAGAGGGGAGCAAGTGATGCGTCCGCTTGCTTCCTTCAGATATTCGTGTTCGATATTCGCGTGATATTCAAAAACATGCCGAGGCCGCACAGACCTTAGGTTTTTAATTTCACGGTCTATCCTACAGATGTGTGTTCCAATCAGAGATGGTTGTGGGCATAGCCACGCACTGCATGGTTCCTCTTTTTCATGCATACATTTAACCTGTGGTTTGGTCTGTCATGTGGGAAGCCACCTCAGTGGAGTTTTAGTAATTTAGTTAAAGTGTATTAACATGAATCTGGTTCATATGACTAAGATTTCATGCACATCAACGTTCATTGAATATACAGAGCTTTCATTTGATACCAAACATCCCATGTCGTGCATACGCATTCATACCTTTATCTATAGCAAAGGCTGTACAGGTTAATTACACTATGTAAGTTTATCATACACATGTTGAACATAACACAAAGACATCATACATTCTACATGCACACACACACACAAAAAAAATATTTGCCCTAGTGGCATACTTTAACTGATTAACATAGTATGTGTCCCTTAAATCTTTGTATGTTCTCTGTTCTGGGGCACAGCAACTGCCAGGGGGTTTTGAAATTTCCCTATTCAAGGCACTTGTGCTGCTTTACACCGTTTTGAGTGGAGATGTGAGATGCTTTTCTCTGGTGCAAGGAAGTAGTTTTTGCAGATCTGCACCACCTGAGTTGGAAAAGAGTAACTGTTTCTTTCCTTATTTGCTGATGTTGTGAGCTTTGTCTTCGTCTTTCAGCAGTCCTCTTTGAGGGGGCCTGCCAGTCCCTACATATCCCCTTTTTGCTCGGTGAGGTTTCCATTGCAAACATCAGCGGGCATTGTAACAAAAGGCAGAGAGAGACAACAGGCACATGCAAGACACAAACAACAATTCCATGTCCAACTGAGTCATGATGCAGGATTTAATTAATTTTGCCATAGTTGCATTAGAGACACTTAAACCTAGGGATGAATTGCTTGGGAGGTTATTTAGATTGATAGCTGGACTCAAAGCCCGGTTAAGGGCTTGTATCTCTCTTAGGAAAGATACTAGAGGATGTATGTGTAAAGCTTTGTATGTTCTGTTCCAGATGAAACGCATTCCCAGGGGTCAGCAGTCCTCTCTGCCAGTCCCTACAACCCAGTTGTGACCCAGCTCATAGACCATGAAAAAATAGGAATGGATGCCAAATTATACCAGCAAAACAAAATATTTCAAATAGGGAAATGCAAGGTTTCAAGGATTCATCTCGGGTTACTTAGCTGTAACCCTGTTCCTTGATAAAGCGGATGAGATGCTGCATGAAAAAGCTATGGGAACATCTCTTTGTTCTGTGATTGTGAAGCCTGTGTGTATCAAAAATGCTGAATACTTCGGTTTATAACCTCAGGGCTAGGTGATGTCACCCGATAAGGTGCCCCTGCAGGTTATAAGTAGGAATGAACCGAAAACATCCTCAGGTCAATTTTGTCTGAAGGACGTCCAGGCACGCCAGCAGTGCAGCATTGAGGGGCAGCATCTCGTTACCGCTTTATCAGGGAACAGGGTTACAGGGTTAAGTAACCCGACATGTTCCCTTTCAAAAGCTACACTCAATGCTGCGTGAAAACGCTATGGGAACAAGAATACCAACGCCGCCGCACTGCAAGTGTCTGGACCCCCAGGTTGTGTAGCATGTGCGCACAATAGCCAAGGCGGTCTCACACCTAGCTCTGGGATGCTGACTCGAGGATCCGCGAGCCCGGAGTAGCATTGACATCCAGACTATAAAATCTAACAAATGTGTGYGGAGAGGACCAGCCTGCCACATCACACACCTGCAGCAAGGGGACGCCTCTTGCCAGAGCAATTGATGAGGCAATCCCCCTGGTCAAATGAGCCCTGCTTCCCAAAGGCGAAGTGTGACCACGCACCTCATAGGCTAGGGCAATAGCATCTCTCACCCAGTGAGACAGAGTCTGTCTAGTGGCAGCCGCCCCCCATGGCAAATGAAAAGCTGCTCTGATTTACGCCACTGGCTAGTACGGTTTAGCTCCACGAATAAAACAGGCAACTAAATGGTGCTTTCCCACATAACAGAAACACCAGTGGTGGCGTAGATTAGACAACAGCCCCCAGAAGGGGGGGCAGGGAGGAGTCTTTATCCCTTATTGGAATTTTTACACGTCCCTCCCCGGGGGGAGACATCCCTGTGGTCCTGGGCACGTCAACCTTAGGACTTCCTTTTTGGCGGAGATGATGCCCCTAAGGTCTGGTGCTTTTTTTTTTTCTTTTTGAGGCAGATTGAAAAGCGTGGCAAGTCCCTCCCCTGTCTCTACGAGAGGGTAGCTGGCTCACCATACTCTCCTTGTGCGCTTCACGCCTCATGGGGACCAGACCTGGGTGGCCGACAGTTCCGACTCCTGAGCATGGCAGGTGAGAAACCTCACAAAGGTCTGCTCGTAGAGCTTCGCCTCCCGAAACCTAGTGGCGGCAGTGTTTACAGCATCACCAAACAGGCCGGAAGGTTAGAGGGGGGGCATCAAAGAGGAAAAAGCGATCCCTGACCTTGATGCCCGTGAGGTTAGGTCACAGATGTCTCTCCGTGGCGACTGCGGAAGCCATAGAATGGCCGGTAGCACAGGCCGTCTGCTTGGTGGCATGGAGAAATAAATCTGTGGCTCGACGTCATCTATAGACCTGCCAGTGCTCAGAACTCTCAGCAGGTGACCCGCTGCCTGAAAAGCCTTCCCCATCAACGAAGATGTTAGTCTACATTGCTTGGTGGGGAGTGTGGGCTTTCTCAGGGAGGATGAGCTTCCAGGAGAGAGAGAGCTCACAAGCGTCTCTTCAATCTGGGGCATCATCATAAAATGGGATGAATAAGGCTTATTCCATGAAAGAGTTAACTCGTCATGGAGGTCGCCAAAGAAGGGGAGGGACCTTCATTGAGGCCACTCCCCTGGCCACCCGACAGAAAACTGTCATCTAACTTTGAGCGCTTGGGGGAATTTTAGTATTATTTTTATTATTATTATTATACTGTATTTTTTTTATTAATTTTTTTTTTTATTTTGTGGCAAGAGAGGAAGTCTGTTCCCCCTTCACAAAAAGCGCTGGAGCACGCTTGAGAAGCAGACGCTAAAAACTTCCTGATCAGGGGAGAGCGCGAGAGAGAGGGGAAATACCATCTCATATGCACACGAGACCCAGGAATGCGCAGCGGCTCGCGGTTTCTCTTTAAAGAAAGTGAGCCGCCTGCAAAGCGCCTTGATAGAGAGGAGATCACAATGCTTGCACTCTCCTTGAAACCCAAGCACTCAAAGAAAAAGTCGTGGAGATCGCCCTCTGAAAGAAATCTATCACACTGAGGCAGGCATCTTTCAAACAACTCTGCCATTATCGGTAAATAACGTTTTTCTTTCCTACCGTGATTCTGTTGCACAAACACACACACGCACACACACACACACACAAAGTGGTCCTGAAGACACAAAGATCTGAGGATGTTTCCGGTTCACTCCTATTTATAACCTGCAGGTACACCTTATCGCACCTTATCGCTTATTGCTTTCACACAGCATCGAGTGTAGCTTTTGAAAGGGAACTTTACTGTCATACCATATTGCACATTTTCAAAAGTATATTGGACATTTTGTACATTGCACTTTTAGAGTTATATATGTATTGCACCTGTAGGTTATATATTGCACTTCGAGAAAATATAGAGATAGATACTGTAATTAAATATTATTCATTTTTAGCAGCCTTGTGTTTATGGGAGAGGACCTACAGAGCACATCTAGAGTTCAGCAGTCTGATTGCCTCAGGGTAGAAGCTGTTTTTAAGCCCGGTGGTCTTGCTCTGACGGCTCCTCAGGCTTCTGTCTGAGGGAAGAGAATGGGATGGAGCATGTGTCGGGTGTGTGAAGTCCTTAATGATGCGGAGGGCTCTTCCTCCGCATCTTGCGGTGTACAGATCAGTAATAGAGGGGAGCCTGCTTCCCACTGTCCTCTGTGCAGCTTTAACTACCCTCTGCAGGGCTTTCCTCTCAGCTGTGGTGCTATTGGCGTGGCACACAGTAATGTAGGAGCTGATGATGCTTTCTACTGGTCCTCGATAGAAACTTTTCAGAACCAGGCTCCCAAGCCCAGCTCATTTTAGTTTCCTGAGGATGTAGAGGCGCTGGTGGGCCTTTTTAATCAGCCTAGAGGTGTTGACGATCTAAGTTAAATCCTTTGCTATGTGAATGCCTAGATACTTGAAACTGGGGACCACTTCCACAGTAGCTTCATCAATGTGTAAGGGGAGACAAGTTTGCTTGTCCTTTCTGAAGTCCACCCCCATCTGTTTGGTCTTTTTTACATTGATACAGAGGTTTTTCTCAACACCACTGTACCAGTCATTCCACCTCCTCCTAACAAATCTACACAGAATTAATTAATGCATATCAACAACACGAGTAAAATATATATGGTGTAAGATGTTAAATGCAAACAGAAAACATTCACTACCAAAAAATATAAAAAGGAGAGTAGAGAGAGACACACACTAAAGGGTCTGATATTATACAGTATTATATTCCTTTAATATGCTGAGTCTCTTAATCATGAGTCTGCAGAAATAATGTCAGAGGAATTTCTTCTGTAACTGTGAAGGAATTTGTTCAGGAGAGGGCCGTTCTCATAATTCCTTCTACATTTTCTAATCTGTGAAGGAGAATATCAATTATCATGATCAATGGTGTCAAAAGCTGCACTGAGGTTGAGTAACACAAGTATAGTGACGCAACCCTGATCAGAGGCCAACAGGGGGTCATTGACTACTTTAATGAGTGCTGTCTCTGTGCTGTAATGAGGCCTGCTACGCTACTATCTTTTCCAGAATCTAGAGAGATAAAGGGGAGGTTTGATATCAGCTTGTAATTAGCCCGGGATCGAGGTCAGATTTCCTAATTATCAGTTTAATAACTGCTAATTTAAAAGATTTTAAAACATACCCACTGCTGAGTGAAGATTAATTTACAGAAGTTACACAAAGGCCACAGCATTGTGACAATCTTTCAGTAAAAAGAATCAGTCAAAAAGGAGATGAAAAATGGAAAGGAAAATTGGTTGCTTGCTGTATGTAAGGGCTACAAGAACGGGCCAATGCCAGAAAAGTTCGCTTTCACCGGCTACATCAGGCTTCTCTTGGGGTGGACGTCCAACAAATTTGTCTAAAGTCTGTAACTCCTGGAGTTGCTTAGTACCTAATGAAAAAAAAATATATATATAGTACAGACCTTCTCATTCAAAGAGTTTTCTTTCTTCTGTACTTTAGCCCAAACGCGTCTCTTCTGCTTGTTGCCTGTCATACTCATCCTATTTAATCCAGGTTTCTGCTGAACAGAGTATATCAAACTCCTGATCCGTGATAATTTTATTTACAATAACTTCGAGAGATCTAATATGTAAAAGACCTAGCTTCAGTTCAGAGGTGCAGACTGCTCATTCAGTGTACTCTGAGTTATGTTAATTAAATTGCCAAAACAGACTTTTTGGGTCTAAATTTGTGTTTAGCTCGGGGAACAGACACAATCTCAAATAAGATGCGCGAACTGTCCATGTAAAAATTGCATTTTTGCTCTCTCATGTACAGTTTATATTTAAGTTATTTACAGTATGTTATACTGATACTCAGCTATAAAGCTAGAATCAATCATTATATGAATGTTATCAAATCCACATATACATACATTGATTTACAGCCAATGTTATATAACTAGTAAAATATAACTGTTATAAAAATCTCCACTCTTCAGTTAAGGCTTTCGATCAGATGTTGGAACATGGCTGTGGGGATTTGTGTTCGTTTGGCTACAAGAGTGTTAGTGAGCTCAGAAACCAATGTTGGTGGAAAAGCCATGACATCCCAAGGCGGTTCTGTTATTGAACTGAAACAGAAAAACATATTTAAACACACATACATGTATACACACACATATTGTGATATAAAGTTTATTTAGGCTTTTTCATACTTTGGATGTATTTTGTTTATATCACAAAATATAAAACGAAGTTAAATATAGGTCACAATGATGGAAAATGGATTAATTCTAATTACATGTATTCCTGTGGGAAAAAAATTAATCAGTCTACAACCAAATCAGGTTACGGCCAGAAGTTAGGAACAAATTAAGTTTGTGAACCAAGGTTTCACTGTAACATTTCCCAATAGCTTTGGAATCAGTTTTGTTGTTTTTGTTGTTGTTGTTGTTGTGGTCTGGTGGAAGTATCCTGGGGGGTATTCCAGAAAGCTGGGTTAACTTACCATTTGGTAAAACTTAACCTCAGGGTTGATTTATTCCAAACCCGCATACCATGAGTATGTCGGTTCCAAATCCCCTGAGAAGAGAAAGTTTAATCAACCTCCTACTGGTTACCCAGAGTTAATGCGCGTGCACGGTGCCTACATAAAGACATTTTCAATGGATCGCCGATTTCACGAGTCAAAATGGAAAATCAAAGTGAAAAAAAGAGAGCGGCATACTTCACAGAGGCGGAGTTGGAGGTTTAAATGCAGAATATGAAGAATTCAAGCCAATAATAATGAAAAAAAAAAGAAATACAGCTGCATCGGCTAAAGAAAGAGAGTTGGCTGGGCAAAAAATAACGGACAGAGTAAATGCGTGGGAGTATTATATAGCAAATTTGACATCGGCTTCCCTTTTATTATACACTGTAAACCCTAATGCTCAAAGTAATTAAACACATTGAGTACTGTTAACTTAAATAATTGCAATTAGGTAAAATTAATTACCTTTTTAATTTGAGCATTAACAATATGCGGTTTCAAGAGATGTGTTAAGTAAATTAACGATTTCTTTGAAAACGGATAACTCTTACAAATAATCATTAGGTTAGTAACATTTGTAACATTATTTCTCTTCTTCAGCACAGTGTTTACATTACAGAATTCCACATGGCTTTAATTATATAGCAGGTGTACACACAACATCCAAATCACATAATGTCTATTTCACAGAACACATTGAGGATGTTAAGTGAAGCCAACGTGTCATTTATTATTGCTGAAGTGACTGTATAAGCAAGAGTGTAAGATAATGTAAATGCCTTCAGTGTTCTCCAAAAACCCTTCGAACACATTTAAACCACTCTGAGCCACTGTGTCACACAGGAAATATCTGCACTGATCACGTGGAAGAAAGAAATGATGCAATTGAATCGACACCACACACGAAAATTAACTTTGCTCAAAAGATGGAAGGATCACGGGGGGCCTGAAACCTATCTCAGAAGACACAAGACGTGTTACACCCTGGACAGGGTGCCAGCACATACTCATTCACACACTACAGCCAAATTTGGACCAGCAATTAAACTAACCTACATGTCTTTGCACTGTGGGAGGAAATGCACCAAGCACGGGTCGAACATGCAGACTCCATGCACACAGAGACGGGAATCGAACCTGGACCCTGGCAGTGCAAGGCAACAGTGCTAACCAGTACACCACATGGAAGTTTAATGCTTCTAAAATAAAGTTGTAATAGCAGTTTTCAAATTAAATATTTTGTCATGGACAGCGTTGTGTGTCAGAGAATAATAATTTCGCAAATTAAGTAAAAGTCTCGGCATGTATCGCTGTCAAACTGTTCATATCGTTCCATTAATGGAGAATCAATCAGATTAGGTGTTTACACAGATAATATTTACTTAGTCAGAGACTGTTCTGGCTGAAGTGGTTAACATGATGCAGTTTTATTTAGATCAGGTAATTATTTTGATGATTAGTGGAATATTAATATCCATGTAAACATCCTGTAGACTAGGAGTGTTTACTTGGGCGCTAATATTCAGCTAACATGGATAACTGCAAACATGAGCATGTACATGTGTTCAGGGCCGCGGTCTGTCAGTGAGTTTACTGTGGTTAAACACATTTCAAAAAATGAAAATAAACATGTGTCTTTGACCACTTATCATTAGGAGGAGACACTGCATGGAGCAGGTGTTACAGAGTGACTGCAGTGTGTGAGATGCTGTTGTGTGTTCTCCTGCTGACTGCCATCACAGTGCTGTGGATCAATTACCACATCCTGAAAACAGAAAACAACCAGTTACAGACCAGTAACATCAACCTGACTATAGAGAGAGACCAATTACAGAGGGAGAGAGATGGATACCTGTGGAAATTTTGTGATTTGGGTAAGTAGACAGATTTAGCTTTACCTTTTATACTCACCAAGAGGAAATATAATGCCCAAAATTTCACCAAGATCTTTGAATGAAAACATCTCATTGAGACTTTACAATCTTGATTCATAACTCAATTGTGTAAGGAGTGAGAAAGAATCAATAATCCATAGATTACTAACTGATTAGTAATCATGCTTGTATTAGTTGACTATTACCAGTGCAGTAATTACTGAGTCTTAATCAGTCTTACATTTCTCCTGGAGAACTAATATCTAACTTTGTCTGTATTGTAATAACAGCTGATTAATTACTGATCACCTCAACATTAATTCCCAATCACTAAACCTTACCTTCCTCCTGGAGATAATATACGTACCGCGGCCGTTTCCACACCCAGTGTCTAAAATGTAGATATGTATAGAAGTGCTTATTGTCCACACATAGAGTTCTCTTTAGAGTGTGTGTGCTGTTTTTATTTATCCAGTCAGAGTCTAAAGAGAGAAATACAACAATAACCTGTTATCAAGTTATACAAAAGTACAAGCTGTAGTGCTGCAGAAATGCCATGTGATCTTCATATCTGGACTGAGAAACAAAATGAGAAAATGAAAGAAACACGATACAAATAGTCAAATCTCAATATTTGATGTAATATTAATTACAATGAAAATTATCACATTAGCTCTTTTAAACCCCAATCAGGATAAGAACAACCTTATGTTACATAATAATAAAGTCAGCACATGAAAGATGAATTCATGCATAAATTCAAAATGTTTTCTTCGTATATAATGTAGAAAAAACAGATAAAAATAAATAATGTCACTACACATGCAATAGATCAGAAACTGTGTGCGTGTGTGTGTTTAATCTCTGTAAATTCTCTCAATTTATCAAAGGGAAGTGTGTCAGCTTCTGCTCCAGTCTTTATTTCATATCTAATGAGTACAAGAACTGGACTGAGAGCAGAGAGGACTGTATAAGGAGAGGAGCAGACCTGGTGATCATAAACAGCAAAGAGGAACAGGTGAGAGAGAGAGAGAGAGAGATTTTATTTACAGTTTTTTTTTTTTTTAAGTAGAAATAATTCCCACTAAGCCCCACCCCCTTCCCCACAATTAACACATCTTATTTCCAGTTTTATTTATTTATTTATTGATTTATTTATTTTGTCTGTTGATTTACAGTCCTGTTCAAAGTTTACAGTTTGATTTAGCTGCTGTCCATCTTCGCTTCCTCCTGCCTAGCAGTGGTTGTTTTTTTTTTGTTACTTTTTGCATTGTTTTTCTTTTGTTCAGTGATTAGTGTTTTCATCACACATCTTTTTTCTATTTTTGATAGTTATAAAAAAAATTGCTTTTAATTTGCTAGTCGATGTATATACAGTACAGACCCAAAGTTTGGACACGTCTTCTCATTCAAGTTTGAATTTGTATTATGGCAAGAAAAAAGCAGCTAAGTAAAGAAAAACGAGCGGCCATCATTACTTTAAGAAATGAAGGTCAGTCAGTCCGAAAAATTGGGAAAACTTTGAAAGTGTCCCCAAGTGCAGTCACAAAAACCATCAAGCAGAAGAGACGCGTTTGGGCTAAAGAAGACAAGAAAGAACACGATAAAGAAAACTCGCTGAATGAGAATGGGTGTCCAAACTTTTGGTCTGTACTGTGTGTGTGTGTGTGTGTGTGTGTGTGTGTGTGTGTGTGTGTGTGTGTGTGTGTGTGTGTGTGTGTGTGTCCCTGCTCCTTCACTCTCCTGTGCTTCAGCTCTCAGGGTCTGACTGCATGATTTCCTTTTTGTGGTCGGTTCTCTTGTTAACATCTCCTCTCTTTTCCTTTTTGGTTTAGCTGCAGTGTTTTCTGTTTTGTGCAGATCTGCGGTTGTTGTACCCTATTCAGTGGATTTTTTATGAGCGGGGGTGTTAGGGGTGGGGTCGCTGTGAGCACTGACTACTGTAAGGGCATCGGGTTTTACACTTGCGCTGTTTACAGTAGTGTTGGTGTTCATATCAGTGCCGGGTGCGGTGTGTGTCTCTGTGAGGTCGGTGTGTTCTGAACTGATCTTTATGAGCTGTGACTCGGGTGTGTCGCTGCTCTGGATGGCAGTGAGGCTCGCTTCAGACTCCCTGGTGTGTTCCAGCTGGCTGTCCCTGTGCCACTGCTCCTGTTTTTTGGTCGAGTCGCCCTCTGAGCTCCCCGTCTGCACAGCTCCATGTGGACAGCTCGAACTTTTATGTCCTACATCCCTGCACTCGAAACACCTCAGTCGCTCCATGGTGGCAAAAACAGTGTAGCTACTGCTCCGCTCTTTACATTTAAAATCTATTTTAAGTGTTCCTTCTTTGTCATTTAAAACCATTAAAATCTGCTTCTGGAAAGACAGGACGCTTCTCACAGCAGAGCTTTTGCACCCGAGCAGGACAGATCTCATGCGGCAGTTGAACTCCCCGAATTGAACAGGCTGATTCATGATTGCCTCGTCTTTTATGAATGGATGTTTTGATGTGTGACGTTATGATGTTTGAGATCACCACATGTGTAGCAGGGACAGGCAGAGGGGTAACTTGGACTGTGGATGCTCTTACACGTATTTCACTCTTGTTGAAAACACAGTTTGTGTTTAGTTTTCTTTATTAAATGTATTTACATCTGTGTCTATTTCTTGCCTGGATCCTCCCAAGCCTGATAGCCTCTGTAAATAATAATAATATATAAATGCAATTGAAGTAATAAAATAAATATTAAATAAAAAAAATAAATAAATAAAAAAAACATTTAAACACAACATAAATCCTCACCCTGTCCCCAAACCTTACAGAATTCCTGCAGTCTGTGTGTCATTTTATCATAAACAAGTTAAGTCTGGAGTCTGGCCTTTAAAAGTTTTTTCATGCTGATTGGCACACTGAATCAGTTCTGTGTTCAGTGTACCAGCTAGTGTGGCCTGGACTATTTAAAAAAATGACTATGAAAACCTTTTCTTTTTGTGTAGGTGAGTATCTCAGGCCAAGGATATAAAAGTTCTCTGTCAGTATTTGTCTAAATCTCACTATCAATTCTCTCAGAGTGCTAACATTATCCCTAATCTATCACATCTTATAATAAGGTGGTCTAGTGTTTCCTCCCTCCCATACAACATGTTGTAGCTTTGGTGGAGTCAGTATGCGCTATGTGTCCACTGCTACATAATGATTAAAGTTCTCAAGTTGTTCTGTTATGAAATACACAGGACTTCATCACTAAACAGCTGCAAGGAGCTCATGCTTGGATTGGTCTGAGTGACAGAGACACAGAGGGAGAGTGGAAATGGGTGGACGGTACACTACAGACCTCTGGGTAAGAGACCACATGTGTGTTTTAACAACTGTATATTTTTTCTAGTGCATTTGAGACTAGAAACCTAAACCTAGATTAATCCTTTTTCTTCTTTTCCTTTTTTATTTATTAGAGATCATTCTGTTGTGATATGTTTGGAATCTCAGTACTGAATCAGATTGTCTTAGTTACAGGAACTGGGCTGACCGTGCACCAGATAATCAGAATAATGATGAGGACTGTGTTGAGACTGGGTTACCTGATCAACACCAGTGGAATGACAACCAGTGCTCTTATGAACAACGCTGGATTTGTGAGAAGAGAAAATAAATAAATGTTTCCAAATAAATCAAGCTGAGTGTATTAATCAGTGGGACGAGTTCTAACTGTGTCTTCATAAAATTATTGTTTATTATTATAACTGCTGAACACAACAACATTATTTGATTCCTATATGTTTATCTCTACTGCTTGACTAACTAGTAAGCTGTGATAATATAAACCTCACCCTCTCTCTCATCAGGCTTAGTGTCCAGTACTTCATGATATTGCAGTTGTTCTCCATTCAGTGCAACAGATTATCACAAACAAACTTAGTAATCTCACTGTAATATAAAGTCACATGACCATAGCAACATATATAAGTGTTCACCAGGACTCACAATCTAAGATAAGTTATGATCCTGTGACCATCTAAGTTGTCCTGCTCACATTTTGTCATTAAATTAACTTTCTCTAATTTGCTCAATGTATGACATTTTTGTTCCGTTTGCTTTTTTTATTGTCATGTTAATTGTTTAGTGTTTTACTAATTTTAACTTGCTTTTCCTTTAAAACATTACTGGCAAGACATCCTTTACCAAAGTATTTTATGAATAAAGATGATTATTGCTTCTCAGTTTTTTTTCTATTCAATATTGTAACGTTGTGCATTGTTAATCTAATTTATTGTTATAGGAAACAAATTAGTTATGTAGGTAGTGACCCCGATTTATTTATTTCCCCCCCTCAGCAAAAAGTAATTCAATCATATTTGCTACAATGAGATTAGATGATAACACTTTATAATAACTGCACACCATGTATTAGTTGATGATGAGTAAATTCTTAGTTCATTAGTGTAAGTAAATGATTATCAAACTATTTAAATGTACATGTATACAACAAATGCTTCATAAACATATATTTCTGCTATAAATCATGATTCATTCAGGGAGTTAAAAATCATTTAGCATTTGCTAGTTAACTATTTCCGTGAGCTCTCTAAAATGCAGACTACTTATTTATTTTAAAGCATAAAAAATCAATTATGGTTTCAACAGAAATAATGAAATAGCACATATGGATACAGAATGCTTATGAATGTGTATTATTGTCAGGGATAACCCCTAGAGGGCACCAAACGCCCAAAGACTCTTTCGTTTGTAGTTCTTTTAAGTTTTGTTTTTGTTACTTAATTTCTCAGTTTACACTCGGTCAGGTGACGTGGGCGCTCACCTGAACCGAGTTGGTCATTAGTTTTTTTAATATAAATAGCTTGTTTAATAGCTTGTTTTTAATTTATCTAGTTAAAATCTATCCAGTTCAGTTTGTGGTTTCCTCGTCTTGATACGTGTTTTGGTTTGTTTCTACTTAAAGTTTATCTATTTGTTTGTTTGATTTCCCTGTTTCCTTTATGATTAAAAACATCATTCTCTAAAACAATCGAGACCTCTGCGGTTATGCCTCGCACACACCAGAAACGTGACAATTATGAACGTTTATTACAAAAAAATGCAACTGTACAACTTTATACTTGATATAAAATACAAAAATAAAACTCTCAATCCCTCAAAAATAATTAATGTATTATATATATTAAACAATTTAATATATTTTGAACAACAAAAAGAAAGGAATATATATATATATATATATATATATCCTCCACAAATTATCAAAAATATATGACATTTAACATTGAAAAAAACGTTTTCTCTAACAGTTAACATGGCTGAGTGAGAATTCAGTACAAACTGTGAGTCACAAAAAGTGCAAAACTGTAAACCTTCTGAAAATATATAATATAGTTATATAACTGATGTAATAAGTATAATATAAACAAATATAAACATTGCTGGATAAAATATACACCCTACAAATGCTGGGTTAAAAACAGCTCAAACTGGGTTGTTTTTAACCCAGCTGCTGGATAAAGATTGGACCAACTACATGCTGGTTTAATTTAACCCAGCAAAATGGGTAAAATATTCAATCCAAATTCTAGCTCATATTTAACTATAATGCTGGGTTAATTCTATAAACTAGCATGCTATAGCACAAACCAGGCTGAAAGTTTGAGTGTAACATTAACATGGTAAGAGTAATAAATGTTACATACAGTGAACAAATTCAGTCATAGGTGAGTGAAAGTGTGTATACAAACCTTTTATTTAACGTTTACATTTCCTCTTCAATGCATGAGGAGGAAGATAAAAAAAAAGACACGAAGCTGACACAGCCACTGATTACACCGGTGAACTTCGGGGGAGGGGCGGTCTTGTCTGTGATGTTAGCTGTCACTTGCTAACCCAACTCCAACCCAGCAAGCTGCGTTAAACAAAAAGTACCCAACTCCCTGTAAATAACCCAGAAAAATTACCCAACAGAGGTAACCCAGCATTTGGGTAGTAAAAACAACCCAGCATTTTTTTGTGTGTACCAGTTCCTACATTAAATTACAAATGTGGCAAAATACAACAACTACATCTTTTATGAAGACAATCATTAGCACAAATAACCAATTATAGTCAATTAAAATTGAACTACCTCAATACTAATATTTAAACATTAAAAAACAGCAGTTAATATAGCTGATGTGTTTCAGTTCACCGTAGTGTGAACTCTTCCCTAGATCAGTTCACTTTTTTTAGAGGCAGCAGCGTTACAGAATCTTTAAAGGTTTTGAATGTATCATCTATCTTCTTGGTTTTTAAGGTTTTTAATTTTAAGTGTTTTTTTTTTTTCTTACAGTGGTTATAGTGCCTGAATATAACTACGTACTGGAAATTTCATGAATCACATGGCACCATCATGGTGTTTCTTTGCTAGCCATTCAGAGGATCATAGAAGAGGCAAAATACGCCAAATACATTCTTTTTAAAACAACAATAATATAATAAATCAAATTTCAACAATCCCAATCAGAGCAAGGTGGTCTTCTTCAAATCCGCTCCTTGTAGGATCTCTCAATATGCTGTGTATGGGCACCAGTGTGTAGATTTATATACCACCTGCTGTGGTTGCCAGTGTGATGGTTGTACCTTAGTGCAGGAAGTATGCAAGAGGGACGCCACTTGTTACTGATAATTGCTAACCACAGGACTTTTCTCATAAGATGTAGAACAGGTTTTCAAGATCATATCTGCTGATTTAATCTCACATTTGCACAGACATAAACAGACATACAGTATCATAGAACAATTAGTTAGTAATTATATTTGACATTTAGTTGAAGTTAATATTAATATGACATACTATTCTTTTGAGCTGAAAAAGGCTTTGGTTAATCACTGCTTGCAATGCTGTCAGCCATCATGTCATAATTAAACACATTGAGTACTGTTAACTTAAATAATTGCAATTAGGTCAAATTAATAGAACTTTTTGGTATTTATGAAAACTGCCACTTGTCAAGTTAGCTGAACAACTTTGATATTTTCTGTCACCTTAAAGTTCCGTCATCATAAAATCTATAGAGTACTTGTGGCTGTTAGGAACCTCCACTAGAGGTCACTGTTTCTGTTTGTCTGTTTGTAGTTTTTGTTGACTCAATTTCCCATAAGGCATCGTGGTCAGGTGATAGGGGTCAGCTGAACCAACGTGGCTCATTAAACGTCTTATAAATAGCAGTTTGTTCTGGGAAACTGGGTCGAGCATTATATTTATATTACTGTCATGTGGGTATTCCTTTTTGTTTGTTTCTTTGAGGTTATATTTTAGTTATTGTTTTACCTTTGTTTTTCTAGAGGGCTCTATTGTTTGTTTTCTTGATGTTCCTTGTGTTAGTGGATTCATGCAGCTGCCTTGTTCAGTGTTTAGTTAGGCTGTGTCTCCTCCTGTGTAAGTACTGTTGTGTGTCTGCCCAGTGTCAGGTTTCTTGTGTAGTTCTTTGTCTGTTTAGTTTTGTGTAGCTACACGAGGGCCTAGCTGCTAGCAGGGTTAGCCAGTAGTAGGCCTTGGCTGCTAGTAGGGTTAGCCTCCAGTAGGCTAGCCTCTAGTGGGATTGACTGCTGGTGGTTCTGGTCGCTAGTAGGTTAGCCGCTAGTTTGGAATCTATTAGGTCAGTACTAAGCTGGTTAGCCACTAACTCCATTAGATACTAACCTGGTTAGGTCAGCATCCAGTGTACCAGTACTCCATGTAGCTACTAATCTCACTAACCACTAACCCATCCAGTCTCTGTGCCCCTAGCCCTGTCTCTCCAGTCCTGTCCCCATCTCTAGTTCCCGCCACATCCTGTCCAGCCTTTTCTCTAGTTCCCCTATGTGTCTTTAGTTAGCTCCAGCTCCATGTTTCCCTATTCAGTTCACTTATGCCAGTTCCCGGTGTTCCGCTCCTGGGTTCCCGGTGTTCCGCTCCTGGGTTCCCGGTGTTCCGCTCCTGGGTTCCCGGTGTTCCGCTCCTGGGTTCCCG
>QMIH01004440.1:0-16158 GCA_003987875.1 Clarias batrachus
ATAGACATCCTGGACAGTTTCTCATCCTTAAAGTGTTCTCAGTATTTAAAAGTTGAATACCATTTTTTTCTTCATCAGAAAGAGACGAGTTTGTGTCTAAACTGCTTCCTTTAAGTTCAAGGATTWTATTTATGAGGTAATGATTTAGTTTTTGAGAAAGTTCTGATATTTGCTGCCTGGTTTTTTATGTGTGCTTTTTCTTTCTTTCATTTATTTATATATTTATTTATTCATTATGTGGATGGATGAAATATGAAAAGAACATACTGCCCTTATAAAACAGATTAGAAAAGAAACAAAAAGAGAGACATGGATAATAAATAAATAAAGAACGGAATAAATACCGAAGTCAATAAAAGAAGCAATCTTGCACAGTTTTCTAAAGTGTCTCTTTTCAAATGAAATCCCTCACACACTGGACACGAGCAAACCATACCAGCGCAATGATAAACTGACATCATAAACTGGCATATTAAATGCTGGAAAAATAACATTAAGAGCATTGGCAGTGACATGTTGTAAGCCTCACACAAGCAGTACAGCCTGGGTCATGKTCTCYCTCCTCGTTATGAGGATGTAATCATGAAATTAAGTGAATTTAATCTGAAATTTTATCAAATACGAAAAACAAATAATCCAGTCAGGGGCCATGATAGCTCTGACTTAGAGAGCTATCCCCTTCCTGACCCAGGCCCAGATTAATGCATTAGCATTTTTTGACCAACAGGTGTTTTTCCCATTTCGAATAAATCAGTTTTAAAATTTTCCACTTTGAAGAAATTACTGTGAAGCAGAGAGAACAAGCTAGAAATATTTTAAATATATTCAGAAATATCTTTATGCATGTAGACAAGGTTTTAAATGAACTGGTCAGTCTTGTGCATTTTGTAGCCATTACCCAGGACATTTCTGATCATATGGGGACCACACATACATATACTGTATATACTGTAAACCAACATTCAAAGCCAGTCACAAAAGCACTTTCAGCATGAAAACACATCTGATAACGTTGTCATTTTAACCAACACGCTGTCTTTTTAGTAATCGCTTCTAAATCTTCCTGAATCGCCTCTGAACTGTCTGTGTTGTTCTGTTCACAGCTAACGGCAGCTACAAAGCTAACAATCTTCTAACACAAGGCTGAATCGTAAATCTCTCTCTAACCCTTGAATAAGGGCACTACTTGGTTTGTGGAACAAAGGGTTATACACCATAATAGCTTTCCTTTTAAACTAGAGTGGAACCTTGGATTACGAGCATAATTCATTCCGGAAGTGGGCTTGTATTCCAAAACACTCGTAAACCAAAACAAAGCTTCCCATAAGATATAGTGAAAACTCAAATAATTTGTTCCACAGCCCAAAAATAATTAATACAATATATAAAGTAAAAATAAAACAAATTAACTTGCACTTTACCTTTAAAAAAGTAAAAATAAATCCCAACAGATAAGTGTTTCCGTTTGTCTGCGCAGGTGCCATGTATTTGTGTGTGTGTGTGTGTGTGTGTGTGTGTGTGTGTGTGTGTGTGGAATTAACCCCTTCCCTTGCCTCGTATTACACAGTAAAACTCCTCCTCCCTCCCCCCACCTCGCTTTTTAAGTTTCACAACAAACACACACACAATGGAAACACTGTTTTAACAGGAAAAAAAGAAATCTCTCTAATGACACTAGACTAACAGAATCGCGACAGAGCAGAGTTTTTGTGTAGAGCAGAGTGTGTGTGTGTCTGTGTGAAGCCGGGGAGGGGGTGTGTAAAGGCGAGAGAGTGTGTGTGTGTGTCTGTGTGTGTGTCGGTGTCAAAAAACTCGGCACTCGTAAACCAAGACATGCTCGTTTTTCAAGTCAAAATTTATTAAAAATATTTGCTTATTTTGCGAAACACCCATAAACCGAGTTACTCGCAATCCAAGGTTCCACTGTATTTGGAATGAAACACCAGTACAGGTGTAAAAAGAAACAGCCTCAAAAAAGACCACCTCCATTGTTTACCCCTCCAAATGATTAAATGTTGTAAATGAGTAAAAGTCTTCTTTATATATCCCTGATGCACTTGGTGTTCTAACAAGAAACAAAAATAGCCAGAAGTCAAAGGAAATAGCGTTTTAAAAAGTGAATAAAATAATTTTTACAAGAAATTCCATATATTACATTTTATTAAAGACTATTAACAAAGAGGTTACCATAAACAATTAAATAATTCTGAACTACCTCACAGTATTATCTTWCCATCAGCTGCAAGTTCAAATATGTACACTGTACAGTATATACACATCTTATGCTAGATTGATAGCTTTAACATGCAAATGAATTAACTTTAATTATTTTATGTTATTAATAGGTTTTTTATATTGGTATAAAGTGATTGCAGATGATCCTATTATACATTTCTATTCTCATTATTATTATTATTATTATTATTATTATTTTAACATAATGTGTTTATCCCTTGTATCCTTCGTTGTTGCTGGTTTTCTAGCATCTCTGACTAAACTCTAACTATGAATTTGCCTGCTTTTGTGTTCATGTTCATTTCAGCGCTACTATGGACTCTACAACCCGTCCACAGGCTCCTAATAAACAGACACTACGATTGCATACACTCGTCTCAAACTCCTTGCTGTTAAAGAGCCTAAAAGCACTTTTTAAACTCTTTTTTTTTTTCTCCAAACTTTTGGAGAACATGGAGTGCAGGGATGCTCAAAGAAAGCTCAGTGGCATTATTCGCTCTATATCTCTCCCTAAAGGTCAATATGTGTGTTTGTGTCTTATCACCCTTCAAGTGTGCTTTATTGTTTTCCTGCTAAAACCCCTGTTTTTAGCAGCGCTCATTCTCCCTGTGGCTTTCTTCTCTTTGCCCTGCCTGCTTTAAATTTTCACACTGCACATCACGAGGTACACTCTGGATTTATCTGCAAATCCTTTATAATCCTTGCGTTTTCTGTTTTCCAGGTAGTCATTATCTTTTCATTTATTTTGAAGCAACAAAAGGTGGAAATGTGTGATAATGTCTTTTGTGTTACATACACTAAAGCTGAAAACATGTATGTAAATTGTCCTTAAATGTTTATAATTATAATTAAAGTAAGTGCATTTTATTTATGTATTAATTTATTTTTTATTTTTGCATTTTGTGCAAGATTTAGTGAAGACAGAGCACAATGGGTCCCGAGAATTGTATGAAGCACATCAGCAAGAACAAACCGGAGTCACTTTCTTTTTTCATTTTTAAAGCAGCTGATGCCAAGAGGAATCACACATTAAGCTGAAGTGAGGTTTAATATCTATTTATTTAACATTTTACTTCATTTACATGTCTTTACTAAATGTTTTTATAGTTTTTATCTATAATGCTAAAATAAAAGTAAAAAAAGCGAGTCTGAGATTGGTTGTATCATCTATTCGAGAATAGGAAATTGATTAATTGACATTCCATAATATTAAAGATCATTATAAATCAAGTTCACGTATGTAGTTCATTAATAAATAGACAGTTGTTAGTACTGAAGAATTATGTGATATGGAAGAATACACTTTATTTTAACACTTTAGGAAATTACGTTATAGAGAAGTAATAAAAAAAACCTCATTGTAAAAATAGTAACCACTTCACCTTTGATTATTTTTCCATACTGTAACTACACAGAGTGCTTCAGTTGTATTCATTTTTTTAATGGTGGATTAACATAATAAGCGTTTTATATTAATTCAAGCACTTCTTAAAAAAAAAAAAAAAAAACTTCTCAGGTTTTTAAGTCCTTAACATAAGTACCTCCGGCACCCTGTGTGAACCCTGGAATACTTCACTGAGTGAAGAAGCGCACTAGACTGGAAAGATTTCTCACATCCAGTTTTTCAGTTTACTCATGCAGACATACTGATGCAGTTTAGGAAACATATGAAAGATTTTCACATCATCTATAAACATGAACTAAATGTCAGCATGTAGATGAAAGCTGTGATATTGTACACAGTCGGCCATCTTGGACAACTTGGGAGTCTTTTTATCCTTAATGTAGTTTGGTTTTATTCCACATTGTTCATGGTGGGAAAACACACCTGTACACTTGGCATCTTGGGGTAGCCGGTAGCAGTCGTGGACAAAGTACATCAATCCTGTACGTGAGTAAAAGGAGAGAAATCACGATAATATTGCTTAAGTAAAAGTAAAGGTACATTTTTAAAAGTAAAAGTAGCAATGCAACAGTAATCAATATTTATTTACGTATCAAAACTACTGAGCTTGCATTAGTTCACTTTAGCCTTTAGATCATAGTTAGGGTCTCTCTCTTTCTCTCTTTTTGTGCTTCTCGACTATGAACGATCTGTCTCGTCGCTGTCTGAAACCATCTCCATTTCTGATCTCAAACACCTGCTGCATTGAAAAGCGTTTTATAGAAGGAAGGCAAATCATGCAATTACACATAATAGCCAGCAGGTGGTAACATTCCCACACCACTGTGGTTATGCAAAGCAATGCCATGCACAAAAGCAGTGAAGTAAAAACTATATATATTTGCTGTATGATATAGTGGAGTAAAAGTCAAAAGTGTCCTCTAAAATGTAAAAATGTAAATAAATAGGCATTCAACCTCACTTCATTTATTGATTACCTTCATTTATAATTCCTCTTGGAACTGCCAGCTTTAAAAATGAAACTGAAAGTGGCTTCCTTTTCTTTTTGCTACCGGTCTTGCTAACATTTTTGGGACCTATGGTCCTCTGTCTTCACTAAATCTTTCAGAAAATGAAAGATAAAAACGCTCCCGGATGTACATGCCAGCGATCGGGTTCGGCTTGGTTTGGTTGCTCATATGGCGAAAATGCTTTATACAGTATGCTGAAGCAAATTTCAGTGAGGCGGGCCATTCATACAGTATGTTGAATTACTGCTGTACAGAAACATGAAATATGCATTGAAGTACAGCAACAAAATAAATGTTACCCTCCTACTGTAGGTACCTTCCACCTTTTTTGCCAGTACAACTATTTACATATCTTTGGGAGGAAACTGGAGATCCCTGAGAAACACCAGGATACACAAGTTCTAGACTAAATGGGCCACTGAATAAKTTATTCAAAATGTCACTTAGTGGAATACGGTCATTACTTCACTGACTTTCTGGATGAAGGAAAGTCCATCTCCTACAACGTAACTGGGTATACTTTGCAGAGTTTGTTCCTCACAAAAAAAAAAAAACAAAAAAAAAAATTAAATTAAAAAGTCAAATTAATTCCACTTATTATGCCAACTCTCCTCTACCGAAGACTAATTGTTCATTTTAGCTGCACTGCAGATGTTCCCTTTCTTTCATTTCCTATTTCTTGGGTTCTTGGGTTCACACTGCATTAATTCTCTTAATGCGGTTTACCATGTGCCTCTCTTTTTCCTATTTTGAACTAATTTAATGGATGTGCCTTTATGTTATCTGTCATTGATCATATTCTATGTGTTATGTTTTGGGTCTATTGCTAATGATTAGCTGATGATTAGCCATGCTAACATTGCATTTATTATTAGTATTAGTAATAGTAGTAGTAGTAGTATTGCATACACTACACTACTGCACTGTCATGTAGTGTGTTTTGATCATTTTACGCACGACAATTATTTTAAAGTCACAATTAGTTTTGCCCATGTATACCATAAGGACCTACAGTGCTCCCCAACTCTTCCCAAAGCATACTCCACTGTCCTCTATCCTAATATCGCCTTACCAAAGGAAGCACCTTTAATGCAGTTGTTACTAGCAGGGCCAAATGATAATTCCCATTTTTCAATGCCAATCAAACCCATTTGGACCATCAATTGTCACCACATGCATGACAAATTAAATTATAATTTATAATCTGTAAATTATAGGACTGTACTGACTGTAGACCCAGAACCATAACATACTTTCCCCAATGCCACTGAGATCATTTACCACCAACAACGCCAATGTTGCCTCAAGGTCTTTAGCCCCTGTACCCCAAAGCTACTTAAACCAAATGGATTCTGTACATACCCCTTCCACAATGTCACTGTAATCTAACTTCACCACAGATCTTACCTCCCATTCCCTAGTTAGTAATAGGCCTGTTTCCATTCCTGACCAATTAGGTCACATATTGTCAGGGGTAGCTTAGTGGTTAAGGCATTGGACTACGGTTCGGAAGGTCCCAGGTTCAAATCCCACCTCCACCAAGTTGTCCCTGTCGGGCCCTTGAGCAAGGCCCAAATGGATTCTGTCAACTGCTCAGATGTATAATGAGATAAAAAATGTAAGTCGCTCTGGATAAGAGCGTCTGCCAAATGCCTAGATGTAGAAGAACCACTTGAGTTTCCGCCCTCAATACAACTGTAACCTAACAAACAACAATTTCTATCCCCTAAACCACTGGCAATATTTTCCCTGGTCTTGTTGTCAATAGGGTGGAAACTATGATCCGATTAGTGGTGGCTCAAGAGTTAAAGCCCTGGGTTAGTGGTTAGATGGTTGTGGTTCAAGCCTGAGCACTTTCAAGCATCACTGTTAACCTCACTCTGCTCCAGGGGCATCATATGATGGGAAACTCTACACGTTACCCTTATATTTCTAACAAGCTGAGGTAAGCACCAACAACAACAAATATATATATATATTTTAGTATTTCACTGGGGTGTACTGTATACAGTATACTGTGTGTGACAAAGAAAGGCAAGAAATGTTAAACTAGTATATTTTGCAGGTGAGTCTAATTGGTTACAATAGCAATGGGGTGGAAGCTACAGTCCATCCAGTTTTAGTGGCATTTGGGGAAGGAACTGTGATTGGCCTCAATGCAGCCATCAATAAAAACATATACAAAGATTACAGCTCTKTTTATGTAAAGATTTATGCTCTGGTTGATCCTGGGCTTTAATCAGTTTAAAATATATCTGATGAAGCCGCATAATTAATGCACAACCATACACAACACCGTGATACATAGACAA
Organism: Clarias batrachus; assembly: GCA_003987875.1. Lineage (NCBI taxonomy): Eukaryota > Metazoa > Chordata > Actinopteri > Siluriformes > Clariidae > Clarias > Clarias batrachus. The sequence goes on from QMIH01004440.1 coordinate 6,963, forward strand.
AATCTAGTCTTCCAATTACGGCTGCACACTTCACAATCCTTAAATCCATGATTTCACTTCTGAAATAAATGTACGTAGAAATTCTCATTCCTTTTCTGAAAAAAAAAAAAAATAAAATTCCTCTTTTTCTTGTGGAGAAAGCTAATCATTTTATTCTCTCTTCATCGGCTCAGCTGCCGATTTCTCCCTCATTAACAGAGCCAGAGGAGTTGCACTATCTCAATCTTCATACCATGTCCTACATTTTTATTATTATTATTTTCTCAAGGCCTTGACACTGACTGCGGGATGGAGTGTGAGACATGTTTGTGTGTGACTAGGGTGAGAAYCATGGGTCTTTTAATCCTGCAAAAGTTACCTGCTGTCAGCGTTATGGTATCCGCCAATAACAAATAGCACAGGGAAAGATTCCTGCTTTCGAATTTCGAGAGCTCTAACACGCTGCCTTTGAAATCTTTAGAGACGGACAAAAGGGCAAGAAAGAAGTCAAATTGTTTTCAAAGCAAAAAAGGAAGTTTGTTTTCCCTCTACACCAGAATCGGACTTGGGTAGAGGGCTAGAATTTGTAAGTTATTAAGCATTCACACTCGTAAATTTACTGCCATGATCTGCGTTACTTCCTTCCATGGTTGATTCTTTCAGTAAGTGGGAGCGTAATGGAAACTAAAGCTACAATTGGAGAACAGAAGAAATTTTGGACCACGTGTGATATAGGWTTCAAGCTATGGTCATAGATTGCATCAGGGGTAGCTCAGTGGTTAAGGCATTGGACTATGGTTCAGAAGGTCCCAGGTTCGAGTCCCACTACCAAGTTGTCCCTGTTGGGCCCTTGAGCGAGGCCCTTAACCCCAACTGCTCAGATGTATAATGAAATACAAATGTAAGTCGCTCTGAATAAGGGCGTCTGCCAAATCATTTAGCCTTGTGCTTAACGGTCTAGTAGTTAACATCTAGTACTTATTTATTTCTTTTTGGATAAATATCCGCCTTAAATTTATTTTAATATGGAGAGGWGCTGTAAAAAGCTGCTTTGATTCAGATTCATAAAACAGCCAGGCTGGACTACAGAGATATTTCYWATATATTTCTAAAGATTTTATGAGGTTTGGCCTTCTAACCAATCAGAGAAGGCTTTGAGTCAGGAATTGAGCAAACAGCCAGAAATCAATATGTGAACAKGGTTCAGYTMTAATTCTCCAGTCCAGTAGGTGGTGGTAGTGCACATTTACCTCCATTACATTCGCCTGCAGAACTACAGAACTAGGCGGATCAGGAGTCGCGAGATTTGAATTTCTCATGGATTGATTCTCAAAATCGGCATTGCGTTGGGCTTCCCTACAGAAACTGTTGGTTGTCGAAACATTGCGGTAATGTTAAAAATGTTGGGACAATATTGATATCGAGAATGTTTTTTGAAAGTTAGAATTATGTTGATGAAATTGGAACAACGTTGATTACTTGACAATCGGATAACAATGAATAAAAGGAACTAACACAATTTTGAAAATATAGTTGCAAGCAACAATGACGGGCCCAAGCACCCTGTGCCTTCGCCATCCCGGACGCACCGCACAACCTGTGTTATTCGAGTGTGTTAAGACCTCGAAAAAGCCATCGCCACTCAGTTGCACCGCACAACCTGCACACATCACACAATATACAGGGCTAATGTGTGTGTGTATGGTGTCAGTGTGTGAGAGAGAGGTGTGTGTGCGTCGTGAGAGGTGTTTGTGTGCATAAGTGTAAACATTTGTAATATGGGTGTATGTATGTGTGCATGTGTTTGTGTGCATGCATGCATGCATGTGTGTGTGTGAGCATGTTAGTGTGTGAGGATTAGTGTGTGTGAGAGTGAGGGAGAGAGGTGTGTGACGTGTGGATGTGTCAGTCTGTGTGTGACGAGTAAATGTGCTTGTGTTTTGTGCTTGAATTGTGTGTATGGTGTGTGAGTCTGTGTCTATTAGCAATATATATATATATATATGTGTGTGTGTTTGTGTGTGTGGGTTAGTGTGTGTGAGAGTGAGGGAGAGAGGTGTGTGGATGTGTCAGTCTGTGTGTGACGAGTAAATGTGTTTGTGCTTGTTTGTGTGTATGGTGAGTGAGTCTGTGTGTATTAACAGCAGTGATGTGTGTATGTGTGTGTTTGTGTGTGTGTGTGTGTGTGTATATGAGTGTGAGATGTGTTTGTGTGTGTGTGTGTTAACATTTGTGATGTGTGTGTGTGTACAATAGGCCGCAGGTGCTGAAAGAAAAGCCTCACACTATGATGTTCCTGAACGTGATGTCACTGAACGCGTCACTGAATATAATGTCACTGAATATAATGCCACACAGAAAGTTATTAATCGGCGTACGTTTAAGACATTATCACGGCTGACCCGTTTGAGCTATCGAAAATCCCTCCGCAATTTTGCATCCTYAATGTCTTTAGATCTCTTTGGCCCAGTTTGGTGGCGATTGTATAATTTCCCTAGGAGGAGTATATCAAAATCCATCCGGTGCGTTATTGCGAACGACCCAAAATAACTGGTCTCCTGTTGAGTTTAGCCGAGGACATGCAGCGCGAAAGTTGTTCGGCTCGAGTTTTGTGTGCCTACGTGAAAGTGTGTATGAACTAGGCAGCAAAATCTCGTGTGGGGGCCCCTGGGGGACCCGGGCCACGAGACTCTCAGGCATCCTGATGGCAGCAGATTCCAACCTGTCTGCCAAGTTTCATGAGTTTTTGAGCATGTTAAGGGCCCCGAAAATTCCAAAAGGGAGGAAAAAAAGAAATCCTTAGGAAAACAAGAGGGTCCTGCGCACCTTATAGTGCTTGGGCCCTAATTAACAACTTCTATACCATATAGTAGGACCAACAAGGAAGACCACTAGGGGGCATGCTGCTCATGCTAGTAAATGTGTGTACATAACCACATGCCACAAACCCAATACAGCAGTACCTAAGCATACAGTATCAATTCAATCCATCCCTGAGGCGAGTTCTTAGGGAAAAAATTCATACTGCAAAACGTATTTTCCCATAGGAAATAATGTAAATACAGGTATTCTGTTTCAGCCACCCAAAAATATTATTAATATTACCAATTTTCAACACTATAATCATATTTTTGCAAAAATACATGTAAATTAAATACAATAAAGGATGAAATAAATAGACATTAATAGACATGGTAATAATCTAAACTAAATCTAAACTAACTTTTTTGCACTAAATAAGTTTACTCACGTACATGTGACTTAGCTGGCATTTGGTTCAGTTCATTTGCACATATGCCGAAAACATTTAAGGTAAAAATTCATGAGGCAGGGCGTTAGTATGCTGAGGTACCACTGTATTACAGTAGTACAAAATAGTACAGTACAGAACATTACAGTCATTTGGATGCTACAGTAGGATGCACCTCACAGTCATATTTCTGAAAGAAAATGAAAGAAAGACATTACWTTAAAACACAAGGAGATGCTCGACATGAGAGATGCGGGCTGTGTGTCCGTCCCAATATCTGAGCAGAATTTTAAACCCTGCTTGAAACTTAAGGGATCATGGACGGTCGCAGGTTGTGTGATCGGATGTTAATCAACACAAACGCTCCAGTTTTGTAATGTTGACGTTGTATTTGCAGTGTTTGTCTTTGGGTCGTTATCTCAGCGTTATTTTATCAAAATCACCATCTTAACTTTTAAACACAACGCAGTCCAGACGTCAAACATCGTTGCATGATTCTTACAACCAAATTACAGCAGTGGTCGAGTGTTAGGGTTCCCRCTGGGATGTGTATYGAAAATAATTTGTAGGAAAAGCGACAGCAAATGTGATGCAACAGAATCGAGTCGAACTTTATGCAAAGCGAACTGCCGACTGCCGGTGGGGCCGAGAAATGGTGGCATGAATATATTTTTTTCTGTGTTTTATTATTWTTTTTTTTTTTTAGATATCGGTTCCTACTCACAGCTTCTGAGCCAGTCGATGATACCCGCTGTGCTGCTACAGTATGTGTGATGTTTTAGTCATTTCAATCTCAGTCTATCAAACTCTTCACGCTTATAAAAATCAACAAAAACCACAAACACTGCAGGGTCTTACATTGTACACTAAATATTTCCATCAGGAAATGTGAACTTGTGATGACACCGGTGATTGATGTACTGTACTGTATACACTTTCTGGTCACTAGCTTGTGTGGAAATTACCATCCTAGTACTACTACTAATACAAAAACCCGCCATGACTAGCAGGAAATGAATGATGGAGCGTCTGTGACTGACCATCGTGGAGCAATCTAAAAAAAATTGGCTGCCACTGTGAGAGATTTGAATGCAAAGCAAACAGTATTAGCTACAGAATATTAGCCTCATACCGTAGATCGAGTATAAAACTAAACTTTCGATACTAAACATCATGACTGATTAAAGTCTTTTTTTTTTCTTCTTTAGGGAAGGGGAAAACACTATCGAGCCCCAGTGAGCTATAAAGGCTGATTCATACACATCATCATGACGGCTGGTAACGTCTTTAGGTAAAAGAAAAATAGTAGGTGAGAACTTCTTAGCGTTTGTGGCGAAAGTTTTTGTTATTGATGATGACGGGTCTGGAGAAGAACATTAGACATGTCTTAGAGCTTCGGCTCAGCCCTGAAGCACGGTTAAATAATGATGAAAAGTGAACGAAGCAGCTGAAAGCTCCACATGGTCTCCAAAAGATTTTTTTTTTTAAATAATAAATTCGGAAACACTGACTGGTGATAATTGGAGAATTTAAAGGCAGGGAGTTAAAAGATACGGCTATGATGTCGACGTTTCCACTTTCAGGTTTATGGCATTAATTCAGACTTCACATCTATCTCACGGTCCATTACTTAGTCTTTCTGAGACTTAACAAACTGCCTCACCTGGTCAATTTGTCCAGCCGCCCATGGGTGTCGATCCTGGCCAAACGCAACACGGCAGCCAGAAGAACAAGTCCATTTGTCACGAGCCATTTGGAGTAATTTAATCCTGTTTACACGGAGCAACTGTGCCGGGCCTCGAACTTCGCCTGAAGGTGAGCGTTTTGTCCGTTTCGGTTCAGGCACAACCTTTGCTCTTCCCTCAGTACTTCCTCAAATAATTCCATTTTAATCTTTCCCTCTTTCCTTACTATATTTTCAAGCATGCTGGCAGCCAATAATTTTGTTTGCGTGTGTGTGTGTGTGTGTGTGTGTGTGTGTGTGATGCAAGCTTGTGGTTTTGTCATGAATTATTGATCTGTTGTTGGCATGGGGAAAGGGGATGAACTGTGCATGCAGGTGCTAGATAAGGCCAGATTTACGCCTTCCCCGCCAAAGCCCACTCTGCTCAGCCAGCTCCTAAATTACATGGAAATTGAGTGGCTGTGCAAGCTAATAAAACTGCTACAGTGCCCCGAGCGGCTCACACTCCTCTCTCTGAACAGCAGGCAAGTTATAGGAAATCCACACAAGCTAAAGAGTTAGCACTGCATTATCAACAGGGACTTCAAGATTGATGCATTGCATATAAAAAAATAAATAAATAAATAAATAAATAAATAAATAAAAAACGAAAGAAAGGTGGCGTTAGCTCTTGTGGCTTTAACTGTGACCACATGTAAAAAAAAAAAAATCGATTCTATCAAATCATGTGGCTCGACTTTTTTTTTTTTTTTTCCCCATCATCATTTGTGACTTCGAGATACTAATGATATTAAACAATCCTACCGAAGACAGACAATGTATCTTCGGTTAGTGCTTCATCCTTGTTGCGGTGGCAACAGGAAGAACATGTGAAACTGCACAAACAGTAAGCCGAGTGCTGGATCAAACAAGGGAACCCTGGAGCTGTGAAGAAGCAACACTATCTGCTGTGATGAGATAAAAAAAAAAAAAAACAATCTCCCCAAACCATCACCAAGACATAACTGTCCTCCAAAGCACACAGAAAGACACAACAATCCTCCTAAACACACACCAAGACATAACAATCTTCCAAACAAACAGCAAAGTGTAACAATCCTCCCAAAACAACGGCACAACACCACACAAACACCAATACATCACAATAATCACTAAAAAACAGAAAGACGGAGCTGTTCTCCTGAACACACACACACCAAGATACACTCACTCACTCATCGTCGTCGTCTGTGCCGCTTTATCCTGTATACAGGTTCGCAGGGGTCCTAAAGCTTATCCCAGGAGACGTAGGGCACGAGGTCAGGGTGCCAATACTTTTTAGGAAACACATACACGAACTCACACACTTTCGGGCAATTCGTGAACGCCAGTTCGACTAATCTGCAGGTCTTTGGACTGYGGGAGGAAACCGGAGTACCAGGAGGAAACCCACCAAGCACGAAGAGAACATGCAAACTCCATGCACACAGAGACGGGAATCGAACACGGACCCTGGAGGTGCAAGGTGACAGTGGTAACCACTAAGACACTGTGCCACCTACCAAGAACATTGCCTGACTAAAAAATGTCATCGATTCAGAAGGGTCAAATTATTGAGCTGCATCAAGCAAAGAAAACAACTAAGGAGATTTGAAATGACTGTCACTGGGTTAAGAACCCTTTTACACATTATCGAAACCTGCTGAACCTGAACTTTGTGAAAGGAGTGTGGTCAGGAATAGAGGTCAGTTAAACACTTGGTGGAGCTAAAAAGCTGTGTCCATGAGAAAACCATTTCTCTATGAGACTCATTTTAAAAAGGCTTCAGTAGGTGACCTGATGAGTCCAGACGATGGGCGTGTCAGGGTGAGAATGGAAGCGCATGAAGCGATGCTCCCATCATGCATAGTGTCCACTGTACAAGCCTCTGGAGACAGTGTTATGATCTGGGGTCGCTCAGGTCGAGACTCAGCAACGTCATGTGGAGATAAAATGAAGTCACATGACCACCTGAATGTACTGAATCATCTATGGAGTTTCTCTTCTTCCGTGATGGCACGGACATATTCCAAGGGTCAGAGTGTGAAAGAGTGCTTCTGGGAGCACGAGGGATCATTTTCATACACGAGCCACCACATACAGTAATACAGTGTATAATATTCTTTCCAAATGAACATCATCATGACTTTATATATTGAGACTTTATCACATACTCCTAAAAATAAACTATAGTAAGTATATTAAATCCTAGCATGCCAAGGCATAATTAAGTGGACTTGCGCCAGACTAATGACGAGTATACTTTACGTTTGCTTTTTTGGAACAACTAATTTTGTATTTGTGCATTYAAGTTGTGATTAAATTATACAAAAGCACAGTATCAAGTGTGTTAAGTATACTTTCATGTGCACTTAAAGTATATGGCTGTTTACGTACTAATGTACTGTACATACTGKACCTGCCAGTAATTAATGGAATGAAACTATATTTTTAATGTATTATATTGTGAGTTTTTCTTTCATTGACCGAAGGGTACCAACAATTTTGTCCACGTGGGTAAATGATCTTAAACGCACAAAACTAAGTTTCAGCGCACAAAAACGAGTTTAAAAACAGACAGAGAAAGAGAGTAGTGCACTAAATATACAGAAAGCATACATAAGTACGTTCAAATTGAACTGAAAATATACTCAGACTACAGTATATTAAAATTTGTATTCTAATGTATACTTTCTGATTATTTCGAGCATATTTAGAAAAAAATACGCCAAAAACAAAGTGAAAAACACAGTTTAAATAAGTGTACTTTGGAAATTACACTGATCTTTCACATAAAGTATATTTTCCTATAACATCTTTTTGGAAAGTGTACTAGAATATAATTATTTTGAAGTATGTTTAAAGTTTAATGTAAACTTAATCAACTTTTTATACGTTGACTGATGGCACTTTTTTTTTTAGTATATTTGCGATGCACTATAGAAGATTTGAATATATTTGTAACACACTATAGTGTACTGTATTTCTTTTTTTTTTTCACTAGGGATTGTCCTAAACACACACACACACACACACACCAAAGCGTAATAATCATCCTAAACACACACTGAGACATAACAACCACACAGCGCAAACCAACCATCCTTCCAAATCAATAACAATTGCACCGCACATTTTCCACTTCAGCCGCGCCCCTTCGTTGTTTTCGCTTCTCTTTAGCGWGTCCTCTGTCTCCGTGTGCTGAGATTCACAGGGTTTCTATGCTAGTTTTTCCCTCCTGATTATCCTCTAGTGTACATTTCCTTCAGGTTTTGATCTTGGACCGTTACTGGGTTCCTGGTTTTCGATCTTTGTCTTTGCCTTCCTGTTTTTTTGACCCCTTGCCGCCTGTACTGACGCTGATTCCTGGATTCGTCCTAATGAAGACGTTTTACACGCGTCCTGCTTCCTCGACCTGACGAGTTGGAGGCTACGCTAGCTGTCACCATCGTTTTGCAGTTTTGACGGCCTTTTTTCCGATTTCCTACTGAAACGTCGTGTTCGTTTTCAGCGCCGATCCAAAAAGCCAGGTCAAAATATCCGTTACAAGTTATCTTTTTTTAACACGTGCCGTAAATCGATATTAATACAGAGTTATTTTAAGCGCCTTGGTTCCTGAGTGCTTTATGCAAATACATATAGCGCTTAGTGGCACTATAATTACTTGTAATTATTTCTATTTATTTTTAAATCTTTGCCCTATTTTGTGTTATGATTGAGAGTGTGCTCCGTGGAGTTTTTTTTTTTTTTTTTCCAGCTCAGTAGGAGGAAGCACTCCTGAGATTCACACACTCCTGTCATCACCGAGGAAGCCTTTAATGACGAGCCTTTTTAAAGCCGGGCTCATTTAGATCTTTGATTCACACTCATGCTGGTTTGGGTGTTTTTCGTCCCACTGATGCCCTCTTTCTCTTTCTGGGCTCGAGATCTGAGAGCGTGCCGTGCCTCTGGAGGTCCATGCCTGGATCTTTTTGTTGTAGTTGTTAATTAATTACGTCCCTCAGGCCCTGTGGTGAGCCCTCGGCTGTGTTAAGGCGTCCCCTCTTTTTACGCTCTCTCTCTCTCTCTCGCTCTCCTTCTAATTTATGCACCCAAATATATTTTTCAAGGTTTTGTGCTTTCTAAAAACAGCTACTGTATGTATTTGCTGTGTGTAAGACTCAAAATATGTCCTTGTACAGTAAAAGTGGGAAACCAAATATCCAGAGATTTTATTCTGGTGTATCTTTTGTGGTTTCTTTTTATTATTATGTTGTTTGTCTTTC
>QMIH01004446.1:0-15586 GCA_003987875.1 Clarias batrachus
GTGCTGCGCCTCCTTTTATCCCGGAAGAAATCAGTGCCAGATGAGAAACCGGTGTGTCGGCCAGGGGGGCGTGTGACGAGAGATGACAGCGTGGGAAACCAAAACACGGCCGCGTGATGAGCAGCTTGACAGCGTGAGAACGGAAGTGTCAGAAGGCGGGTGCGCTCTCAGATCAGCGCGAGAGCGCGGAGAGCGTGACAGATATATTTAAATAAGTACAAGGGGGTATCAAAATTTCAAGACTTGTTTTGTAACATGCCAACAGCCTTGTGCCAACAGCCCTGCCATGAGCACCAACCTTTATAAGTCAGTATGCCAAAGACATTGTCCTATATACGATGCTTCAATGAGTCGCTCTAGGTGTTTTGAGGGGTACACAAACTCCAAGAGTGGAAGAACATAACTGGAGGTCGACGAGAGATCAGAAAGGCCTTCAATAAGCTCAACCCACAAAAACCATTCAGCAACTTGTGCATGATGATCGTCGAAGAACAATACACACAATTGCTGTGTGCAGTGTTGCTGCAAAGGTTGTCCCCAGATTGCTGACCCAGGAGTAGAAGGAACATTGTCATGAAGTCTGTCAAGAACTCTATCGTGCTTTGGATGACCCATCCTTCATGTCGAGGATCATTAACTTGGGTGTATGGGTAGGACCCTGAGATGAAGCAGTAGTTTTCTCAGTGGGAGCCCATCATCTTCACGACCAAAAAAATGTGCGGCAGTACTGTAGCTCGACCAAGAATATGCTCATTTTGCATCCAGAATTCGTCTATATCGGACTGATCGTCAATATCGAATTCTATTGCCAGGTTTTAAGGTGTCTGAGGAAGGACATACGGCAAGAAAAACAGCTTGTAAGCAGAGCTAATCTCAAAATTTTATCAAGCGGTATAGACGATGAGCACACACGTTCATCTCAATATGATTTGCTCTGGAGGTCAGCTGACATCTGTTTATTGTCAGGGTGAGGAGGTGAAAAAAGGCCTGATACCAAGGTTTGTTTTTGGTGCTCTTGTGCCAGCAGATGTGTGATGTGGATGCAGGAGTGGAGCCAGAAGTGACTCATGCATGGTGATGTCTAGCACAACAAAAACAGGAATTCCATTATTTTCACTGTTTTTACAGCACACATGCATTTGGATTAAGACTACATTTAAACATGGCCAAAATATGCTTGCAAAATAGTTTTGGTGCATAGATATTTGGAGCCCTGTGTAATGTGAGAGTATGTTTGTGAATCTCAAAGAATGAGAACTCTTCTTTGTTTTACTGGAGAGTTCAAGTTATAGTGCTCAATGTAGGATTTATTTATATAAACATTTGATCAGATTTGTGCATATACTGTATTTATGGGCAGATTTGACCATACATACCTAGGCAACTACAGGTAGGAATACTACAGTATATTTACAGTATCCTACAAACATTCTGTAATGGCAAGGACAATTATTTTGTTTCTGCTCCCTGCTGACACTGACAGGCCAGTTGTATTTCAACTCAAAAGATTACAAACAACATAAAGTGCTGTGAAAAAGTATTTGCCTCCTTCCTGAATTTAATTTATTTATTTGCAGTTTTGTCAGACTTAAAGTATTCACATTATCAATTTTTTTTAATACTACACAAAGACCTGAGTAAATGCAAAATGCAGTTTTTAAATAATGGTTTAATTTGTTCGTTTTTATTAAATGAAAAAAGAACCAGCATTGGGCATAGCTAGTATAACCATCTAGAATGTCCTTGATGTTCTGGGCAAATAAGAAACAGGTCCACTGTTTAATGAAGAAATCAATGGTGGAAATATAGAAGTCATAGCACAAGATGCATTTAATTAAAAATCAGTTAGGCCAGATGTGAATGTGCAAAGAAATACAAGATGAAGCACAAACATTCTAAAATCAAGATTAAAATCTAACAAAGTTATGTAAACATCAAAATAGTTCTTATGCATCAGTTCTGAATCCCAGTCAATCATCTTAATTTTTAGCAAAAGCAGAAGAATTGGCCTTGCCTTCCTATATTTGCAGAGGGGTAAAACCCTGCCTTGGGCATGTGGGTGCAGTTAACGGTTTGTTAAAAAAGTTTTTAAATGTGTATCTGAAATAAAAACGATCATCAGATTCTTTAAGCTTCACAGTCAGCAGATCTCAAACCAATTGAACATATGTGAGAAATTCTGGAGCATTATGTTAGGTAGCACTCATCTCCACCTTCATCAAAACACCACTTGGCAGAAAATATTTGGTACTGTATGTCAAATTCCAGACTGATTCCCCTTTTGCTGTTATAATACAGCTGAAATGGCTTTCACTAGATTGTGGAGCATGGCTGTTGGTATTGGTGCCTATTCGGCCCCAGGAAGATTAGTAAGGTCAGGTGTTATTGCTGTGTGAGGACACCTGGGGTGCAGTCGACAATTCAAATCATCTCAAAAATGTGTTTAGTGTGGTTGAGGTCATGACTCTTTGCTACCCATTTCATATATTGTTTCATATACATACTGTAGTAAAAAATCATAATTTGACTTTTCATTGAAAAGTTTTTTTTCCCCATATGAAAACTTGCTGAGTGTATCATGTGCTTAACCATTATGATGTATGCTTTATTCAATTTATCATTACAGGTAGTTTCTTACAGTTTCCTCTGGTTTATATCCTGTTTTGMTCCCCTGTTTCCTTCTGTCTGATTTAGACTTCCTAGTTTTCCACTGTTCTTGTTTCCTGGTTTCTATTCAAATGTCTCATGAATCATTATATTTAAATCAGTGTTTGTCTGGTGAGCCAGGGCTCACTTGCAAAACACAAGTGGTAAAACAAAGGAAAATAAAAAAATCAGATGTGTGTGTATGTGTGTGTATGTGTGTGTATGTGTGTGTATGTGTGTGTGTGTGTGTGTGTGTGTGTGTGTGTGTGCGTGTGTGTATATACACTTTTCTACTGCACTGTTGTTTTCCCTGTTTATTGTGACCCACAATATGTTAATTTACAGTACAGACCAAAATTTTGGACACACCTTCTCATTCAAAGAGTTTTCTTTATTGTGTTCTTTATTGTGTTCTTTAGCCCAAACAAGTCTCTTCTGCTTGTTGCCTGTCCTTAGCAGTGGTTTCCTAGCAGATATTCTACCATGAAGGCCTGATTCACACAGTCTCCTCTTAACAGTTGTTCTAGAGATGTGTCTGCTGCTAGAACTCTGTGTGGCATTGACCTGCTCTCTGATCTGAGCTGCTGTTAACCGCCGATTTCTGAGGCTGGTGACTTGGATGAACTTATCCTCCGCAGCAGAGGTGACACTTGGGCTTCCTTTCCTGGGGCGGTCCGCATGTGAGCCAGTTTCTTTGTAGCGCTTGATGGTTTTTGTGACTGCACTTGGGGAGACTTTCAAAGTTTTCCCAATTTTTCGGACTGACTGACCTTCATTTCTTAAAGTAATGATGGCCACTCCCTTTTCTTTACTTAGCTGCTTTTTTCTTGCCATAATACAAATTCAACCTCTTTGAATGAGAAGGTGTGTCCAAACTTTTGGTCTGTACTGTATGTGGGAAGATGATCTGGCAATAGTGGTATTTAATCATACAGTGGAACCTCGGATTGCGTGTAACGTGGTTTACGAGTCTTCCGCAAACCTATCAAAGATTTTTAATAAATTTTTAATCGTAAACCGAGCAAGTATTAGTTTACGAGCGCCGAGCATCATGTATCACGCATGCGACTCTTATTTTGACACCTAGCGTCACTCTTGCGCTGCGGAATTGTGTGTAATTGTCTCCCCTGCTTGGTCTTAGTGCTCGTCTCTTACTTGCATAATCAACATCTCCCTCTCTCTTTCAGCGTCTCTTATGTGTGTGCATGCGCGTAATTTGACACCGACACACACACACACACACACACACAAACACCCTGACACACACACAGACGCTCTCTCGCCTTTTCACCCCCTCCCTGGCTTCACAAACACACAGAAACTCTGCTCTGTCGCGATTCTTTTCAAAGGTAATGTGCTGGTTCATTTGTTTGTTTGTTTTTTACTTTACCGCAGTGATTGCCTTTGTATGCTCACACCAGTGTCAGAGAGATTTCTTTTTTTCCTGTTAAAAACGTGTTTCCGTTGTGTGTGTCCGTTTGTTGTGAAACTTAAAAAGTGATTCTGTTAGTATGCGCTCATGCCAGTGTCAGAGAGATTTCTGTTTTTCCTGTTAAAACAGTGTTTCCATTGTGTTTATGTGTTTGTTTTGAAACTTAAAAAGCGAGGTGGGGAGAGGGAGGAGCAGTGTTACTGTGTAAAACGAGGCGAGGGAAGGGGTTAATTCCACACACACACACACACACACACACACACACACACAAACACAAACGGAAACACTTATCTGTCTGGATTTATTTTTACTTTTTTTAAAGGTAAAGTGCAGATTAATTTGTTTTATTTTCATTTTATAGATTGTATTAATAATTTTTATGTATTTAATTTTTGGGGTTGTGGAAAGAATAATTTGGGTTTTCATTATTTCTTATGGGAAAATGATGGTTTGGTTTACGAGTGTTTTGGAACATGAGCCCATTTTTGGAATGAATTAAGCTCGTAATCCAAGGATCCACTGTACTTGAATTCTGATAATTCTCTTATATACAAGCCAATAATTATATTTTATATAATTTTTAAATAAATTACCGTGCTGTAATGCCTGATTTTTTTCATATTTTTCTAAATCCATACTAGGCTACTCTAAAGGCTTAATTTTATATTTTTTTAGTACTTTAGAGGTAAACTTGCTAGTATGTTTCAGATAATTGTCCTGTTTCATTAATCAAGTGCATTTAAGCTTAGGGTCACAAACTGATGAGTGAACATTCTCTGGTAGAGTGCAGAATTCATTGTTCCATTAATTATGGCAATTCATCCAAGTTTCTGAAGCAGCCCCAGACCGTCACACTACCACCACCATGTTTGACTGATGTTCTATGAAATATTGTGTTAGTTCATGCCAGATGTAACAGGACATAGCTTCCAAACCATTTTTTTTTTACTCTCACCAGTCCACAGAATATTAGCATGAAAGTCTTTCAAAGATATTTTTTGGCAAATGTGAGGTGGGCTTTTGTGTTTTTTTTGGTCAGCAAAATCCTGAACACTGACCTGCATGTGAGGCCTTCAGTTCTTTAGATAGTGTTCTGGGTTCTTTTATGTGCTCCTGGAATAGCCGTCATTGTGTTTTTGGAGTCATTTTGGTATTCCAGCCTCTCCTAAGAAGGTTCACCACTGTTCCAACTTTTCACAATTTGTGGACAATGGCTCACACCATGGTTCACTGGATTCCCAAAGTCCCAAATGCCATTTTACTGATTAGATTGTTTTTCATCTGTCCTTGGATTTCTGTAGATCGTCTTTCTTGTTTAGATCTTTTAGCATGCTTCACTTTGTCATATAGGTTCACTTAACAGGTTTAAATTAAATTCAATGCAATTCAATTTTATTTGTATAGCACTTTTAATAATTGTCGTTGTCGCAAAGCAGCTTTGCACAATCAAAATAATTATTTAGGTTTGTATGAAATGTGAATGGGCAAGAATCAAAATGGTCTGATAGTTCCTGATGAGGCAACAGTGGCAAAGAAACTTAGCAGGGAACTCCTCCTCATTTGGGTGAAATAGAAAGCTGGAATAGATCTGCATTCATACAGTGTGTTTGGTGGCAGGGAGTTCAGTATAACAGTTGATGTTAATTGATGTTAATATAGAGTCCAATTAGTTATTGGAAGCTCAGACAGATTTGTAGGAAATTCCAGTCCTGAACTATTGAGCGACTGCAGTCTTCATGGTGGGTCTTCAAATTATCCCTAGACAACAGACGCATCCCAAAGAGACCACACGGGCATCCATGTGACAAGATCTCCAACCAGAAGCAGGACACCAGGACGAGTCAGACAGGTCCAGAGGGCAGAGGGGTTCTGGATCACTGGCAGCTCAGGAACGACATGTGTAGCTTGACAGAGAGACAGGATGAGCGAGAGAGGGAGAGAGAAAGAAACAGAAGAGAGGGGAGAGCAGAAGAGGAGAGATAACAGTTAGGTATGGTCAAAGTCACATAATATATAAGGTGAATGTATATTTAGTGTACAGTGCAAGCAGGGACTCCGGCAGGACTAACTATGACAGCATAACTAAAAGGGAGAGCCAGAAGGAAACACGGACATGAGGGCTCCCTGAGATGTAAATCAACCAATCACCTCACTGCCAACAAATCTGAGTGATCAATGCGAGTGGGGAGGACAGCATCTAAACATACCAGTTCACCATAATCCTCTACGTCCATGAGTCCCCCAGATCCGCTCCTTTACCTAAGGCAAATATATTTAGAAAAATGCTTGGCTAAATAAATAGGTTTTTAGCCTAGACTTAAACACTGAGACTTAGTCCCGAACACTATTTGGAAGGCTATTCCATAACTTTGGGGCTTTGTAAGAAAACCTCTGCCCCCCTGCTGCAGTTTTTATAATACGCAGTACTGACAAGCAGCCTGCATCCTTTAATCGATGTAGGTGTGGCGGATTATAAGACAATAGCAGTTCACTCAGATACTGTGGTGCGAGACCATTTAATGCTTTATAAGTCAAAAGTAGTATTTTAAAATCAATGCGAAATGTCACAGGGAGCCAATGCAGTGTAGATAAGACGGAAAGGCGTTACAATAGTCCAACCTAGAGGTGATGAAGCATGAACCAATTTTTCTGCATCGTTTAGTGACAATATATTCCTTATCTTGGCAATATTTCTGAGGTGAAAGAATGCTATCTTGGTGATATTATCTACAGTACATGAGCTTCAAATAAAAGACTGGAATCTAGAATCACACCAAGGTCTTTTACTGTTGCACTAGATAGAACAGAATGCGAGAGTAAGTTAGTTTCTTTCACAGAGGAACAGAACATACAAACTTGATCATTAAAGAACTGTTAGCGTTTTCTAATTTTTTTTAGGCTTCTTTTTTTTTGGTTCCCCCACTTCCTCTTCATTCCTTATATGACAATATTTCATATCACTCTCTTTCCTCTCATTGGTTTCTATGGATTTCCATATAACATGTAAATAACTAATGATCTTTTGAATGTGAACATATGAATGTGATATGTATGTACTCAGAAAATGGCAGGGAACTTAAAAACCTTTTTTCTTGACAATAAACTAGAAAGAATTTCACACTCCGTGCATGTATTTGTATTTTCCTCCTGTCGATAAAAGTGTCAGAGATGGCTGGCAAGCATATTGGAACTAGACATACTGTACACATCAAGTAGCTCTTCCATCTGATTTCAAACGTAACAAGAACCACTGACTGTACACACAGTGTGACACTGTTTGGCCATATTTGATATAGTTATTCACTTGAATGAGGACTGTTAACCATAACTTAGCCAACCCTCTTGACATGAGCATATTTATAAATCATTTATATTACATCTATACACTATTTTCCCTTAGATGTCTACA
Organism: Clarias batrachus; assembly: GCA_003987875.1. Classification (NCBI taxonomy): domain Eukaryota; kingdom Metazoa; phylum Chordata; class Actinopteri; order Siluriformes; family Clariidae; genus Clarias; species Clarias batrachus. The sequence goes on from QMIH01004446.1 coordinate 7,488, forward strand.
GACATTCTATAGATGACAGATTTCATTATATTGACACCTATTACACATCTACAAATAGAGGTTTAACAGGCATGTAAAAGTTTTTTTTTTGTGTGTGACAAATAAAATTTTGAATTTGAATTTATAAGCGTTCTGTGCACTAGGTGGCGTCACTATTTTTGTTGCCCTTATTTTAATTTCAAGATTTAGATTTTATTTCATTTTAAAATTAATATTAAATGCATTTTATATAGAGGTACTGTACATCTGTAATTCAGAGTAACATCTACTACCATAAACTTTTCCATGAAATGGCATGCAAAAAGAGGTTTTTACATATCCTAATTATCTATAATGTGTGTAATAATGTACATGTCCTTTTCAAGTTTAATATATATGAGGTTAAATATTGAGATGTTGAATAAACATTATTATTAAAAACATTTTGTTGTTTTCGCACCCTTCCATATAGAACTTAAATAGAAATCTGTTAGCCATCCATTGTCACTACAAATAAATGTGATTTAGACCTCTATAAATAGATGAATATAAGAGGAGAGTCCCATTTTAGATAATATAATAAACGTGCCATAGACATTTACAATATATGCAATCACTCGACCACACCCTAAGGCTGTTATTTAACTGATTAATTAAATTAAGTGTGTTGGGTGCTGAGACAACATCAACATATGCAGGTTAGGGAAGAAATCATAAAGTGTATATTTATTTATTTATTTATTTATTTTTATTGCAAAATTAACTGCCATAAGCACTATTCGGATGGGACTAGTTTTACTGGAGGACGTTTGAGTTTGATTTTTTTTCCTGCCGATGTCTGTCATTTCATGTATGAATTCGGACGGGACCAACATCTCCGTGTTTATTACAGAGATAGGCATGTCTGTGTTTTACATGTGGGCATTCAACAAGACCACGTGTTGAGGTTGCGTGGCTTGCGTATGGTCATTTGATTACCGGCGCGCTAGAGATTGTACGGCAGTTCATGTTGACGGAAAAAAACATTTTTGCCAAACACAGGCATTCGCATTCGGACGAGATTAGATTTCTCAGAGAACCGCTGAGTTTGCTGAAAAACAGTAGGTAATTTGCTCTGGAATTTTTACAGAGGTTGTGTGAGAAAAAGACAGACATGGCAGATTCAGACGGGATTAAAATCATACAGTACTGCTGTGAAACAGAAATTTCTCTAACGTCCCCCAGTAAAACTAGTCCCGTCTAAATAGTAATGTAAAGTTTTTAAAAGTATTAGAAAAAGCGAGTTGCTCGGTCTGTCCGCTGTGCTTCGGTAAGCTTTTCTGACGCCAGGAGAGATTCAGTCAAACACACACACACGTTGTCTGTCAGAAAGGTCTCTGTTTATTAACAGCAAAAGATGGGGTTTATATATGTTTGACCAAACACCTGTGCCACTGACATATGTTACCACAAAAATCATAAACCACTATAAATGTCCTGGTGAGATCCTGAAAAATCAAAGGAGAGGAAGACAAAGAGGTGTCCGTCCAGAGACGGATCACAAAATGTTGGCTCGAGTTAGGGGGAGAGGGGGAAGGAGACAGAGAGAGAGAGATAGAGAGAGAGAGACATACAAAGAGAAAATGGGAAGGTCAGCGTGAGAGCGTTCACACCTTTAGGACCAGATGCAAGAGGAGACAGGAAGATAGCAGCAGTAACGATTTAACACGTTAATATCAGATCTATGAGGAAAAGAGCAAGAGAGTAGAAATAACTCCTTTATATATATATATATAAAATAATTCTAACAAGTACCCTAGACTACTAGACTACTGCCCCTCCTGCTCCTCGCAAGCTGTGTAAGGGCCCTGGAAATTACACACGGCCCTGCATCTATCTCATGTCAAAGCACTTTGATGAGCACAACTTTGATGTGAAGATTAACTGGAACTATTTTTTTCTGGACACACACACACACACACACACACAACCATACACACAGACTCACAACAAGAGAATGAATTACTGGAAAAGAAACCAGATGTGCTCTCTCCACTTCAAGTTTGATATCAGCAAATAATAGTAAGGTTAATTTAATGTGCTAGCTTGCAGTGCATCTCTCTCTGTTTCAGTAACACAGCTAATCTCTTGTGTCTAGCTTGCTTGCCAACAATTTCTAGGCTTGTCTTCTGTGACATTGTACCTAACAAAAGTGACTATTTATTATATTTTTGTTATGTTTTGAAATTTAAAGATTAATGGCCCAGTCACTTGGTCTGTCTAGTGTGCTTCAATAAGCATCAGGACAGCTTCATTCAATTACAGAGGCATGTCAGAAAGTTCTGAGTTTTTAARTCTTTGGCCTAATGCCTTTCYGTCATGATTACTTCAAAGAACATAATAGCACTGTGTGGTCTGCATGCTATGTATAGGGATGGTTCCACTTGACCATAAAGATGGTCTTGAWCTYGGCTGATGCAGACAGCTATTCTCTGGTAGATTGTGACTGCAATCGCTCAATAGTTCAGTACTGAAATTTTTACAAAGTCTCCAATAACAGGGGMAGGGGTAGCTCGGTGGTTACAGTGTTGGACTGCTGATCACACCCAAGTGCTCAGGTACAATCAAATGTTGAGCTGGCAACCTGACCCTGTAAGTAACGGCCAGATAAATGACGGATATATTTCATAGGTGGAGATGCCAAATAGCAGGTGGACGGACAYTATCCCTATACTCCAATAACCATTGTGGACTTTATATTCACTTCATATTAAATTTTCCTGTTATACCGAACGTCCATCCTCCTAACACACAGAATGACTGCAGATCAATCCTTGCTATCCATAATCACCCAAAGCAGGATGGGTTCCCTGTTGAGGGAACGCAGTTCTTTGACTGCCTCATGCTGATTCACATTTTCTTCCTACACCGGATTTGGTCCCTGTCCCACATTACAGCTTTCTGTACATATCTAATAGTGTTTGCTCTATTAACTTTACTGCCACTATGGCTGCTGTTGCTGGTGTTATAACTCTGTTAATCTGCACTGGTAAGCATCTCTCTTTGGTATTTTTTTCTGTCTTATTTTCTCTTGTGAAAAGAGTAGTTTAGGGAGCGGGAGCAGGAGACATAATTTTTCACACGGTGTGTGGCCACCACAGAGGCCATTCATGAAGAAGGTTTTATGCAGCAATGCGACTCTCCCATTATCAATGCAAGATCTTCAAGAGAAATTAATGTGAGTCGCCCTATCATCCAGAGATCGCGAGTTCGATTCCCGGGTGATGCTGTAAACTATCGCAGCTGGAGGCCTARAGAGAGCTGATTGACTGAGCCCTCTCAGAGGGTAGGGATGAGAGGTACTGAGGTGCTCCCAMATTAGTCATGGTTCTACAGATAGGAGCAGATAGCGCTGTCTTCCGAGTCTGTTACGCCAAGTCTAGCTAGAAGTAAGTGTTGAGATATTGCATAAGCTTTTAAAAGATTGCGCAACCATTTTTGGCAGAGCAGTGTATTATTTCAAARATAGAGTAGTTTACATCTGTTATGTATGATGTCTAGTTGGATGATTAAAATATAAACCCATGATGCTCAACTCAAGTTTAACAAAACAAACTTAAGTTACTAAACTAAATTCAAAACACATAAAATCAAAACACATGCATTTAAACTTGCAATTGTCAAAACTATCATTTGATTCTTTCCATTGATAAAAATCTACATAAACATTAGTAATTAAATAATTACATTTAATAGTACTGTAGTTTTGTATGACTATGCAGCAGTCTCTCTCTCGCTCTCTCGCACAAACACACAAGCACATAAATCATTACTATTATGGCATTTAAACATCTATTTTTGACCCTACTGTTCCCAAGCATGTAGGTGAATCCACAAAGTCTAATGAAACTAAATGTCTTCTTTAAATTGAGTATGAAATTACACAAATTGGGTAAAGAACTTGTCTCTTATAATCTTTAAAGCTGTCAGTCATTTTGAAAACTCCTAAGTTTTCAAATGCTTCGTTTTCATCGCATCTCTGCTGAGAGGATTTTTGCATATGTATCATACCTTCAGTTTTTGAAATAAGTCAAGCTGTGCTTGAACTGTTCTCTTGGCTGTTGCGAAAATGCAAACAGCATGAAAAATGAAGCAAACAATCACCATTATTAATTTGAAAATGATCATACATAGGAAGTTTTAATGTTTCATTTTCATGACAAATTTGACATAATACACAGCATTATTAATCTAAAGGGGATGGTAAGGACGATGGTGTTTTTTGTCTCTTTTTTTCAACGGGTGGGGAGGGGCGCCATCCACCCATCCTCGCCAAAAATCAATATGTCAGGGATAACCCCTAGAGGGCGCCAAAGCGCCCAAAGAACCCGTTATGTTTGTAATGTTTATCTTTGCACCTCGGGTCAGGTGACGTGGGCGTCCACCTGATCCGAATAAGTGATTAGTTTGATTATAAATAGCTTGCTTTGAGGTCTTTCGAGGGTCTTGCATTGTTACGTTTATTTGAGTATGCGGTTGTGATGTGATATGTGTTTTGGTTTCTTTTCAAATAGTACGTCTTTGAGTTGGTTTTGTTTCCCTGACCCTTTGTGTTTAAATAAAAGAACATTTGCCGAACGTCCGCCTCTGCATTTTATGCCTCGCCTCCGTTCACCCGCAGACCAGTGTGACAGAATGCAAGACCGTCAAAGAGGCATAGCGGAGGAGCCTCCCCAGGAAATTCTTTTGGGGGGGGCAAGGACGTTTGCAAATTAGGAAGACGGAGCAGAGGGCGAGCGGATTCCCAAGTGGCGTAGCGGAAGGAGGAGAAGGAGGAGATCTGGCAGGGCAGCTCAACGAGTGGCAGAGCTGAGAGAGCAGCCAAACTGGGGTGGCTGCCGGCTGGCGATACGGCGCACGCCGTTTAGAGGTAGCGCAGCTTGGGGTAACATGAGTCCCCGCACCGACCGGAGTGCAGAGACCGGGAGGTTCAGACTCGGCGGTGACCAGGGGGGAAGGACACCCCACAGCGTGCGGCTACAACAAACGGTGTGTGGGCGATATGCACAGTCGGGAGCAGCCTCCCAGTTTGAATGGAGAAGCATCGGACGAAGCGCCGAAGGTAATGAGCGGCGCATTCGAGACCTGCAGGAGCAGGTAGCTTCGCTCCAAGTGCTGCTAACTCGGCTAAGCCTCACAGAAGGCCCAGAAGAGCTCCTCTTTCCGCTAAGCGGGAGCGACTACGAYGGCGAGCTGGAATACATCCGGTGCAGCGATGACGACAGCGAGCTATGCTACCCGCAGTACTGCGCCGACAGCGAAGGCGAGCTCAGCGGCGACGACGAAGATGGCGAGCTTCCTTTTCCGCCACGCAGCTACGGCGACAACAACGAGCTCTATATCCTGCCGCGTAGCTGCTTCATAAATAACGAGCTGCCGCCGCTGCACCGCGCCGCCGAGCACAGCGAGCTGCCGCCGCTGCACCGCGCTGAGGAGCACAGCGAGCTGCCGAGCGCCGAGGAGAGCAGCGAGCTGCCGAGCGCCGAGGAGAGCAGCGAGCTGCCGAGCGTCGAGGACAACTGCGAGCTCCCGCCACCGCCGCCGTCCTGCACCGAGGACGACTGCGAGCTCCCGCCACCGCCGCCGTCCTGCACCGAGGACGACTGCGAGCTCCCGCCACCGCCGCCGTCCTGCGCCGAGGACGACTGCGAGCTCCCGCCACCGCCGCCGTCCTGCATCGAGGAGGACAGCGAGCTTCCACTGCCGTCCTGTATCAACAAGGATGGTGCGCTTTCATCACCCGGCAGCTATGGGCTCCGCCGTGCCCACAGGACAAGAGAGCCAGCCTCGGGGTGAGAGGGGCAGACACTGGACCCTGGGGGGGATGCCCTGGACCTCCTGTGGCGCCCCGGAGTTGCGCCCTTTGAGGGGGGGTTATGTCAGGGATAACCCCTAGAGGGCGCCAAAGCGCCCAAAGAACCCGTTATGTTTGTAATGTTTATGTTTGCACCTCGGGTCAGGTGACGTGGGCGTCCACCTGATCCGAATAAGTGATTAGTTTGATTATAAATAGCTTGCTTTGAGGTCTTTCGAGGGTCTTGCATTGTTACGTTTATTTGAGTATGCGGTTGTTGTGTGATACGTGTTTTGGTTTCTTTTCAAATAGTACGTCTTTGAGTTGGTTTTGTTTCCCTGACCCTTTTTGTTTAATAAAGAACATTTGCTGAACGTCCGCCTCTGCATTTTATGCCTCGCTACCGYTCACCCGCAGACTTGTGTGACACAATATCGCTCCTCACTCACTCCGAAGCTCACTAGGTAGGCAGCCTCCCCGTCTGCAGGTGTGCGAAGGAGCGGGGCCGCCTAACTAGGCACGGCTGGTGAGTTATCGCGTTAAGGATTGCAAGCTTCTCTCCACCCAATAAAACACAGTAGCTTGGGGTCTCTCTTTTGGGAAGCTGCACTTTACTACATGGTGGGATTTAATAAAGGCAGTGGCACGAGAGCAGGGCAATGCCCCAGAGATTTTAAAAAGGGTAATGCCGCCCTTTGATCTCCGCGAGAGGACAGCGCATAAACGAGATTTTCACTGGCATTTTCACTGGTTTTCTGCTAGAGTTTGTAAATGTTATACCAAAATACATATACAAGAAAATAAGTTTAAACGTCGCACATGAGTCTAACATATTTACATCAGCCACATTATGAAAGCCTATTTTTTGCTCTATTTCTGCTAATAAGTGAAATTTGGTGAAGATTTGAAATTTAAGAAGAGGCCTGAAGCACTGCAGGTCTTCAGAAAGGCCTCAGACTTCAAAGGGTTAAGTTGTTGTTGTTTTTTTGTTAAACAAACAAAATACAATACAGTACAAGATCTTGCAGAGGATAAAACAAATCAACATTCAACACTACAAAACAATAGCAAAAGAACAAAAGGAACGAAAGGAAACGAAAAGAGAAGAAAGGAGGAGGCTAAAAAATAATTCACAGTAATCAAAAATAAGTGCAGAATAACAAAGAGAGCACGGCACTGGAGGCATGAATCAAAACAATAACAAATGAGAAATGTCATCACAGATCCTTATTGATTTGTTTGATTTCAGTTTCTTAAGTGACATGAAGTATTGTTTAAAGTAATTTACGAACCATATGAAAGACGGGTTACTATTTCTCCACTTACTACAATGTATATGGTATTTACCTAAAAGGATGATGATGTTAATTACAATAGCAACAGAGGGGTGTAGGTTATCCATGTAGGAGATAACATCAGATTTATCAAACTGTGGAATATCATTGATCTTGAGTGATAACCAAGTGTATATTTCTAACCAAAAATCAGCTGACACAGGACATAAAAAAACAGGTGTTGTAACGTTTCACAGACTGAATCACAAAAAGAACACAGGTCCACGTCAAATCTAAACCTTCTCTTTAGAAATTCAGGCACTGGGTATATATTATTAATTATCTTGAAATGAGTTTCTTTAATTTTGGGGGAAACAGTCCACTTTACAAATTTAGAAAACGCCTTTTCCATGAGTGACTGATCCCCATGAAAAGCCTGCAAATGCCTACCTGAGTCAAAATCGTGGAAAATAATTCATTTAAAGTTCACGCTAATAACCTTATTGTTACACTTGCTATTGTTTAGATTACAGTTACCAATTTTTTTATTTGGCAATGCTGGTTTGATTTCTGTATATAACATATGTTGCATATTAGCTGCCTTAAAACCAATGGGATAGCACTACAAACCTGCCTGTATTCTTTCTGCGGACAAACTAAATTATATTTATTCAAAAAGGATACATAATCTAACAGAGTACCAAATGAGTCCAACAGCTCAGTCGCAAACAAAATGCCCCTCTCAAACCAGTTTCTAATAAACATTGACTTTTTGTTAACAGGTATCACTCTATTGTTCCGTAGTGTTAACATGTGGGCAGAAACGTTGTGTTCAAACATTATCTTCCAGAAAGAAAGAATCTGTTTTGAAAACTAGATAATTTAACAGAAATTTTACTGATCTCAAAGTCACATTTTAATAAAAATTCAATTCCTCCTAATTCCTTAAATAAAGAGCTGGGTATATGAAACCACATGGAATCAGATTGGGATAAACAAGCTCTGAGCCAGTT
>QMIH01004451.1:4938-17160 GCA_003987875.1 Clarias batrachus
CCACTGCACTTCCAGTCCTCACCATCACCTTCATCATCTGGATGCTGGGATAAGAGACTCTTAACACCATGTCTACACCTTACTTCATAACGTCTGTGTTCAGTTTAACACAGGTCTGCTTGTGTGTGTGTGTGTGTGTGTGTGTGTGTGTTTTGAAGAGAGATGTCACTAAACTGTACTGTCAGTGACTCGGTGCTGCTCTAATATCTCAATACGTTTATTGTTTATTTTAGTTTAACGGTTGTATGTTTTCACATGTTTTTGTACTCTATCAGGTTAACATTAATAAATGTTCAAAACACATTCTCAGCCTCTTATCATCAGAGAGACGGATCACATTATTCATCTCAGGGAAATTCACAGTGTGTGTGTGTGTGTGTGTGTGTGTGTGTGTGTGTGTGTGTGTGTGTTTATGCGTGTGCAATAAGAAATAATCAACAGCAATAAAATAAACATATTCAGAACACTTCTGAGCAAAGGCCAGACACGTGGAGCTTCAGTGTCGTCTCAATGCAGCGAGCCAGAAACTAGCAGTGTGCACTTACGCCTTTACATGTCCTGGATTGTGTGTGTGTGTGTGTGTGTGTGTGTGTGTGTGTGTGTTGGAAGTAAATCAGAGGTAAATGGACTTCTATATGAACAGTGCACATGTTGTGAATAGTGTGGTGGAGTTCAGATGTATCAATCAGAATTTAATGCCTTTGTATGAATTCATAAGTTTTGTTATTAAATAAAATTGCTGCAACATGTAAAGGACTAAAATTCTTAGTGGCACGATTTGTTTCAAGACTATTTCTATTTTAATGAATATCTAATTCAGCTACAAAACATAAACCAGTGTTTACTGTCCTAAAGGTCTGCTTTATGTTGTTTGGAATGGTGTGAGTATTAATTAAAGCTTGAGATTTGGAGAGTTAAAGACTTGTATAATAGATTTCCTCAGAGCGGGTAACGTTGTGTAACACTAAGTGTTTAGATTTCCACACAGATCTGTGAGAGTTCACGGTTGCACCACCTGACCTCCACCAAAAATAGAAAGCGATTTCTGTTTCTGCCTTCGCTCTTGTTTTCCTCGCATTAGCGCCGAGCGGTGTGAAGCTGCTCGGGTGTTGAGTCGCCCATTGTGTATTGTGTTCCTCTAGACATGTGACATTCTTTTCTATAAATCTGTATGAGAATAGGTCCGGGTCAGTAATCCCCAGGCTCCTCCTCAGCCTCGGCRTGGATATAAAACCTCCCCTGTCCTCTCGGACGCTCCGCTCCGCTCTCGCACCATGTTCCTCCTGCAGCTCCTCGGCGGCTTGTTCACCGCGCTGATGGCGGACGAGGACAAGAAGAAGCCGAAAGCAGGCACCTATGACCTCTCCGTGTTTAAGCGCGGGGATCTCCTGGAGGTTCCCAGAACGCTCTTCACGCATTTTGGGATCTACCTGGGCAACAACCGCGTGGCTCACCTCATTCCTGACATCCTGCCCCTGATCTCAGCCGACGAGAGCGCCGTCTCCAAGATGGTGACCAACGACCGGCTGATTCTGGGCGTGATCGCGAAAAAGGCCAGCGTCCGCGTGGACTCCGTGGAGGACTTTGCGTACGGAGCAGAGATCCTGGTGAACAGCATGGACGGGGTGTGCAGCCGGCCGCCGCTGCGGGGCGAGGAAGTGGCGAGGCGCGCGGAGAGGCTGCTGGGATCCGTCCGCTACAGTCTGCTCTGGTTCAACTGTGAACATTACGTCATGTTCTGCAGATACGGAACCAGCATGAGCTTCCAGACCCACCAGGTACCTCGTTATCCAACACAAACCCCAGGCTGAGGAAGTTCTTACACCTCCACGGGTTACTCTCACATGGACGCTGCGTTTAGGACTAAATTGCTGACGCTTCAAAGCATTTMGTTTTTAGTTTGCATTAGACTCGCGTCATCTTTATATTTTTTAGTCTGAACTTTATACGAATTCATCTTTTTTTCCAGTTGTTCATTTTTCACACAGTTTCAGTCTCCTCACATATTCTCAGGTTATGATGACATTATTTGTGACGTCACACGTGTGTATTCGAGTCCACACGTCCAGAGGCTAACAAGTAGAACTGCATTTCAGACATTTTCCACATGTTCACGCGTGAGTCCGGAGATCGTCTCGGCTGATATTTATAGTGTTATGATAAGAAAAACATTTGATCTAAACTGAACTAAACTCGTTGTGAGCGCGTCAGGAACAAGAACCAGCAGTAACGCGAGTTTCAGTTTAGGAAGGCAGTGAGGGTAGTGATGTGTGTGTTTGCAGCAGAAGCGTACAGTATGTACAGTAGTATATCTATTTAAATCTCAGACTCTGGTGTTGATGAACAGTCGTGTGCAGCTCTGCTCTCGTGTGTCCTCTGGTTCACCTTTAGACTTTAATGTCTGCGTTGTGTTTTTGACTGCGTGCCGTCAGACTCATCGCTCTAACCTGAAGATGAACTGATTGCGTTTCAAGTTCACAGCAAGGTCAAATATCTGAAACAGTTTCTTCCTGTTTGAAGTATATTTTAAGGACATTTAAGTATAATCTGAAGTTCTGCTTCATTCTGAGGTTTAAATTCTGAAATGATGACCTGAGTGCAGGAGAAGAGAAGCCAGCTCTTCATGCAGGGATTATGAAATGTCACTCAGGCAGGGCAGGAAGTGAGTCATTCACCTTAAACTGACCTGAAGTCAAGCGGAGACACGTCGTCAGATGTATGTTGAATACATCATAAATCAAATGTCTCAATGTTTCATTTTCTTAATTACACTTGAGGAAAACAGACTATTTTAATAAATAAGCTATTAAATCTCTCTTTATTCCTGATCATCAGGTTTGCTCTGAGATCTTTACATGATAAATAAAAAGTAATAAATAATAAAATAATAAAAATTATTTTATTATTTCAGTTCTATTTGTTAAAGACCTTTTAGCTTTACAGAAGTCTGCCTTGGTGGTGCTGGGGCGTGAACCCTCTACCTTCTCATCAGTGTGCAGGCATAAACGAGTCAAGACACAGTACTGAGTGTGTGTGTGTGTGTGTGTGTGTGTGTGTGTACAGGACGTTCAGTCAGCAAACTGAAGCGAAACACAATGCACAACATACACAACGTGACTGATTTCTGATTCGACTCTCGTATCAGGTCAAAACTGAAAGTGTTCTGGCCGTGCCGGGTCGATACTCACTAAGCACAGCACCGTGGGGCAAAACGACCAGGGTCCACTTCGCCCGAGTCTTTGTATCAGAACATTACGGTTTTAAGCTTCATCACATCTCTTCCTCTATCTACAGGTTTCAAAAGATAAAAAAAAAATCACTTTCTGATTTAAATGACTATATTTCATTATTTCAAACCCCCAAATATTTCATTGTTATGGCAAGTTACTCTGTTACTGTAACGGTTAAGACACAAGAAGAGGTCCTTCAGCGTCGTCTCAGCGGCTCCGTGAGGTCGTGACCTGCAGAAGTTCTCCAGCACTTCCTGCATGCTGTAAATCACACTGTACGTGTATCTCCATGGTTGTGATCGCTCTCGGGTCAGTCTGATCCGGGACGCTCTCTGTGGATTTGTTTACTTTAGATAACACAGAAGGCAAAATGTGATCTAAACAGGGACAGAGTTAGAGTTAGAGGAGGGACATCTGTCCTGATGCTCACTGCTCGCTCCACAGATCAGGATTTCACAGGAAACACTTTGGACTCTAAAGTAAATCTCACTCACCTCGTCATTACAGCATTATTTTATTATATTAGTGCATCTCTGTAAATACAGCAATACTAATGTGAGCATTAATCAATATTCTGATATTTATTAGTTATATTGCTTTTATCTCAGGACATTGCACTGATGGAACACTTTACATTTTACTTTTTATTTTCTCAGTGATTTCATGACGTTATTGACTTCAGTCAAACATAGTAATAATGATAAGACGTTAATAATAAATATAATGTGCGATGTTGTGATGTGCTTTAGAGCGTCAGAGAGGAGTTTGATCGCCACCCAGTGTTCAGTCAGGATTACAACCCAGTCCACTTCACCAAGTGCGTATAGGAGAGTGTGGAATGTTAGTACTTTAAATATTATTTTTTTTTTCCAACTTCCTGCATGACTGCTTTTTAATAACAGATCAGATATTAATTAAATCAACACCACGTCTCAGCTGCGGTCTTAAACACCTGATTTCAGTCCCTTGGTGTTTCTGTAGCGCTCTGTTTAAGCGTGATCTTCACCCAGGATTCAGATCTTATGGGAAACGACTTGCGTTCATTACAGTACGAGGTGTTTATTAATTAATGTCTAGAATTATCAAGAGGAAAGAGACTAACTGTACACAGTCATGAAACAGAATCTCTGTTAGTGTCTAATAATGCAACATTTATTTTAGGGTACTTAATCATTACACGCACGCACGCACACACACACACACACACACACACACACACACACACACACACACACACACACACAGCATGTATTCCCTGTATGTGAAATACAAATTAAAAGTAATTAACCCCCCCTCTGTTTGCAGTTCTGTAAGCGTGTGAGGAAGACGGTGTTCAGCAGGACCAGCTCGTTCCTCAGCCTGGTGGTGTGTGTGTTCATGGTGGTGTACCTGGGCAGTGTGTCTGTATGGGGAGTGTTATTCACACTGATCGTTCCCTTCACCATATGGATGGCATCGTGACCCTCTCCTCAGGGTTCCCCGGCCCGGCGTGGAGGAACGTCACTGTCCTTTACTGCATTGTTACTAAACACTGTACTGTAGATAAGAAGTTCTGACTGTGTTCGTCTCACTGCTGATGAACAGCGTAACTGTAGAGTAGAGAATAAAATCTACAGCGTGCTGCTGGAAAGTTCCAGATCGAGTGTAAGCATTGAATCTTAGGTGAGAAGCTCTGAAGCAGTTTATTGTTGTACTGTACACTGACAGGTCTGAGGTCTGAGGTATTGGGGTGTGTGATATGTTCCCGTCTCACACCCGGAGCTCCTGGGACCGACCCCGACTCAACACTGAGAGGAAAATAAACAACAAATCAACAAAAGGCTCCTTAAGATCTAAACAATAGTCAGTTAACACACTTTATATTAAACTCAGCTGATGTGTGTGTGTGTGTGTGTGTGTGTGTGTGTGTGTGTGTGTGTGTGGTTTATAGAGAAAATGTACATTAGGAAATAAATGATCAGTGTGAATGTGAATAAATAAACTGTATTTCTGTCTCTATATAAAGATGGATTTTTCAGCCCCAGTGTATGTCTAATTTTAGAGTAATGAAATAAAAGTATATTGAWGTTCTCAKTGTGTGTTATTATTGACGGATAAGTGATGAAATATTGAGCTCTACACTACTCTAATCACTAAACCCGGAAGTGTGTGTGTGCGCGCGCGTGCACTACAGGAGTGTGGCGTTCGCCCGTATGACCAGCGCGCGAATTGCATGCAGCGGTATATCGGTCCGGACTGCTGGAGTGTGTGTGCGTGCGCGCGCGCGCGCGCGTATGTGTACTGTCGCGTCACAGCCAGTCTCGCGCTCCTCAGGACTGCAGCAGTGCTCGCGCTATACTCAGTGTGTACAGTAATCCTCAACACTCTTTAAGTTTATTCATTTTATTAAACGCGTTCATTAATCAGTCGAACTCTCGAGAATATCGCATCTCTCAGGTAAACAGGCAGGTTTTATTCATTTATTTTCGGTTAGTCAGTGTAACAGTTAGCGAACTTCTGAACTAATTTATTCTCCGATGTCTTCATTCTGTGTAAATTGATTCGATATATATATTATTTTTACTTTATGTTTTTATGTATATTTGGTGATATATTTGTTGGGTTTATTCGCCGGTTCTGTAATTAATTGTGTGATAAACCTGTAGTGTGAGTTAGCCGTTAGCCGCTAACAGTGCGGTTCCCTCAGGAGCAGCAGGAGCGCGTGCGCAGAGGGCAGGAGGAGGACCAGGGCCTTCATCACACACACACACACACACACACACACACTGCTGAACATCTGTCTGTGTAGGTTGGGGTACACTGCTTTTACACACACACACACACACACACACACACACACACACACACCTGCAGCCTAGAATGGAGATGTGTGCTTTGAAGGATGCTTCGCTGTAACCAGCCTTCTTATTGCCACTGTTTTTATTGATATAGAGAGTGTGTGTGTGTGTGTGTCACAGTATTGTTACTCAGGACTAATAAACAGTTCATGAAATTAAAGCCAGGTCTCTTCTAATTTCTTATGACTGATGGGTAAACATGCTTTTCTGCTTCCGCTCACACGTGCCTTTGAACTGAGTAGTTTTACACCTTACAGTATGTAATCTAAAYGAAGATGTCCGAGTCCCCGCGCCGTCCTCCTCTCAGGGGGCTGATCAAAACAGAGCAAACAACCTGTCCTCACACCCAGGTCAACCAAACCGCCTACATCAGTCCTGTACACCAAACTCCACTGACCTGGCGTTCAGTCATCATCACATAACGCTTACAGAGTGCAGCTGACTGAGTGTGTCACACACACAGACCCAGTTTAAACCTGAGTTCACCTGGTTAGGCTTTACAACTTTATTAGGATCCTGTGAGTTTTGGGATTAAAGATTTACGTTTGTCTGATAGATCATAATTTCTCTAACGTCTGTGTAGTCAATGTGTGTGTGTGTGTGTGTGTGTGTGTATATACTGTTAGGTGGAGATGAGTGAGAATGGTACAGAGGAGTATGGAGGGAGTCAGACCGCCGTCTCCACCGAGGCTGCGCTGCTCGCCCTGATGGAGAAGACCGGCTACAGCATGATCCAGGAGAATGGGCAGAGGAAGTACGGGGGTCCACCACCAGGTCAGAAGTTCAACACCAGCAGGGGAGGAAGTCACTTTAGTTATAAACTTTAAATAAGGAAACGATTTCCAGTTTGTTGAGGATTTTATACAGAGAGTTTTAGGAGTGTTACTGTTCTACGTCTAAACACACTCACACCACTGTGAAGTATTACTCTTTGTCACGGTGGGGTTCAGCAGGCAAGGCATAGTTTCAGAGGACTTTAATAAAGAAATATCAAACATGAAGCTATGACAAGAGAACTAAAACATGAACCATGGCAGGAGACAATAGTACAAACTGCTGAAATCAACAGGGGAAGTAAACAGATGCAAACACAAGACTGAACTCAAGACATGACTATTTATAACTAAAGTCATCAACAAACTCTGCTCAGGTGAGTGTAGACGTCACCTGCCTGAGTGAGGTGCACTCTGGGAAGTGGAGTCCTAGCCTAAATGTAGTTTCTTCTAGGGGTCATCACCGACAGTCTATATGCACATCATCTTAAATGAATAGATAGATAGAGAGACAGACAGGTGTAGAGAGAGAAAGAGATGGATGGATGCTTCGGTGCTGTTGTGTGATTTAGGATTAGGTTTAAGATTAGCTGTAAGATTAGCTGTAGGATTAGGTGTAGGATTAGGTGTAGGATTCCAGAGGGAATGTAAGAGTTCGTTTACACTGTCAGTTAAATGTAACCCAATTCAGATTTTTTTGCTCCTATGTGACATATCGGATATTTTCTATGTCCGTGTAAGCAAGAAAAAAACGCATGCATTCAGATATTTCGCGATCGGTTTCAGGCCTCCTTCATATGTGGAAATAAATCAGATATAAATCAGATATGTGTTGCAATGTGATTGTCGTGTAAACAGACAGATCGGATTTTCTGAGGCATTGCGTTCTGTACGTCATTAAAACTGCGACTTCTTCGCGGTTTAATGACGTAATCAGTCACACCAATGCGCTGCTCATCCCAAACAGATGCGCCAGTGTGCGGTAGCCCGCACATGTGGCAAGCCACCAGAGAGCGACCCTGACACGTCTCACACCCAGACATTCCTCTGAATRGTTGAGGACACAATAAATGAAGCACATGCGCAGACTGCAATGATGCCCTTTTCCTTCTTCTCCTTTTCGTGAACTTTGCATATATCGCAGCGCTAGCATCAAGCATATTTCACCTTCGTCCATCTTGGCTAGTGTGTAGTGCAAGAACCTCCCTTTAAGTATGTGCGATGTTTCAGACGATATGGCAAGTGTAAACACTTGAATCGGATATGGGTCATAGTTGAAAGAACGTGTAAACAGACGGTCAGAAAAATCAGATATAGGAAAGAAATCAGAATTGGGCATCGAGACCTGCAGTGTAAATGGGGCTTTAGAGATGTAGTTTTTCCTACACAAAGAATTATTGATTGTTTTTTAATGCACTCACACTCCCTCTCTCTCTCTCACAAACACACACACAGGCAGTTTATATTCTTTGCCATTTAAAGACCATATTTATATTTATATTTTATGTCTGCGTGTTTATTTCTGTAATCACGAGTAACAGAATTAGGCGATGGTATTAGAGACGTGATGTGAGGTGTTTGGAGACGTTAGTGTTTCTTGTGTTTGTGTCCCAGGTTGGACGGGTCCTCCTCCTCCCCGAGGCTGTGAGGTGTTTGTGGGGAAAATCCCCAGAGATATGTACGAGGACGAGCTGGTGCCGCTGTTCGAGCGCGCGGGACGAATCTACGAGTTCCGGCTGATGATGGAGTTCAGCGGCGAGAACCGCGGCTACGCCTTCGTCATGTACACCACCCGAGAAGCGGCGCAGCACTCCATCACCCTGCTCAACAACCTCGAGGTACGACCGGGGAAGTTCATCGGCGTGTGTGTGAGTCTGGACAACTGTCGCCTCTTCATCGGCTCCATCCCTAAAGACAAGCAGAAGGAGGAGATCCAGGAGGAGATGATGAAGGTCAGGGTCTCAGTTCATCGGGTACCGGGTGCCATTACTTTAGTCCTGAGTGTGTTGGTTGTGATGGTGTGCAGGTGACAGACGGAGTGGTGGATGTTATCGTGTACCCCAGTGCCACGGACAAAACTAAGAACCGAGGTTTTGCGTTTGTGGAGTATCAGTCTCACAAAGCCGCCGCCATGGCCCGCAGGAAACTCATCCCAGGTGCTCACCGGATATTTATCACCTTCAGCATTACACTGGAAGTCAAACACCACATTTCATGATTTCCGTTACTACTGACTGTTCTGGTGTAAATTACAGCCTGTAGATGTTTAATTGAATCTGCTGATGT
This sequence comes from Clarias batrachus, assembly GCA_003987875.1. Lineage (NCBI taxonomy): Eukaryota > Metazoa > Chordata > Actinopteri > Siluriformes > Clariidae > Clarias > Clarias batrachus. The sequence continues at coordinate 14,065 of QMIH01004451.1, forward strand.
GCTGCTCGGTGATGAAACTCTTCTACACACACTGTTGATGATCAGAGTGTTGATTATGATTAAATACGAGTTATGATTTGAAGGTGTTGTGTGTGTGTTGCGTTACAGGGACGTTCCAGCTGTGGGGTCAGACTATTCAGGTGGACTGGGCGGAGCCTGAGAGAGACGTGGACGAGGAGACGATGCAGCGTGTGCGTGTGCTCTACGTGCGTAATCTCATGCTGCACACGAACGAGGAGACGCTTCACGTGGAGTTCGGCCGCCTGAAGCCCGGTTCCGTGGAGCGCGTGAAGAAACTGACGGACTACGCCTTCATTCACTTCTACTGCCGCGAGGACGCGCTCGCCGCGCAAAAGGCCATGAACGGCAAACTCATCGACGGCTCTCGCATCGAGGTCACGCTGGCGAAGCCGGTCCAGAAAGAAATGGGTCGACGATTCAGAACCCGAGTCGCACAAAACGGAACGCCACCGGCGCTGTACGGCGAGTCCAACCACCACCTGATACAGAACCATGACGACTCGGGGATCAGCCTGGGCTCCGGAGCGATGAGCGAGGGGTTCCCCCCGCAGGCCTTCAGCCTGTCTCCTCATCTCGGTACCGGATTCTCCGTGGATCGGGACCGGTGCATGCACCCGTTCCTGCCCGGGTCCGGTCTGGTCCCGATCAGTCTGCAGATCCTGAAGCCGAGTCAGCTGAGCTCCGCCGTGTCCCTGCTGGAGTATTACTGCCAGAAGAACGGCTGGTCCCTCCCGGAGTATTACCTGTACACCACCGCCGTGGGCCCCTGCCCCGCCCCCGCCGCCCATGACGGGAAGACCCTGCTGGTGTACAAGGTGGTAATCAGCAGCACGCACAGCAGCTTCATGCCCAACAAACTGTGCACCATCCTCGAGGACGCCAAGGAGCTCGCCGCCCACAACGCGCTCTGGAACCTCGGTCAGTCGGGTCACGCCCTCTCACACCTCACACATCATAAACAATAAACACCATGACGTCAGATGTTTACTAGAACAACAACAGCTTCGCTGAACACACGAGATCAGACACGAGAGGTCAGAAGGCTGGGTTTGTCAGGAAACGTTCATTTTTATATCTTATTGCATCTGTTAAGACTATAAAGAGCTCAGTGCTGCGCTTTTAATTTAGTAATTTAATTGATATTTCAAATTTAAAATCCTAAAAATGCTCATCAGTCTCAGTGTTATTGCTGCACTACAGATTTAGATCATTCTGATCTCGTTGTACCTAGTCTGATCTAAACTCATCTAATCTCGTCTGTATGAGACCTCAGACGTCCAGCAGCAGACCAGCAGGAAACACGTGTGGAAATGTCTCTACTACATTCTAATAGTAATAATATCTACACAATCCCATGTGTGTGTGTGTGTGTGTGTGTGTGTGTGTCAGATCTCTCGTTGTACAGCACAGGTTCCCCGGGCAGTTTCTCCCCCCCCGCGGTGGCGCAGAGGGCAGGTTTGTTGTCGTTTGCGTGCCGAGCAGTACCGTACCCAGCGTACTCCGTGGCTCCCGTCTCACCGCCGCTGTCCGTCTCCAGCACCCGCAGCTCTCGGCTCTACCTTCCCGGCGCGTCGGCTTTCTGATGAGCGACGGCGCGAGAGACGACCTCTACGTGTTGTTCTTCAGTTGTGTTGTACTCAATTTTGTTTTGTTCCTCTGCAGAATTCCCAGATCGTCACATCTGCTCTTTTTCAAGGTTTCTAAAAGGCTTTTTTTCTAAAAAACAAAACAAAAGAAAAACAAACAGTATTATTATTATTATTATTATTCTAAATATCAATTATAAATATCAGAATAAATGTTTAATCCATTAATAAAGGTTCGATATGTTTTTAGGTGGTTGTGTAGTGATTCTTCTTCTGCTTTAACTGTAACACTCTTCATTAACAGGATTCCCCGAGTTACAAGTCAGTTCTGTTCCAGGAGCGCGTTCATAAGTCTGACAAACTGAGTCTTATACGCCTTAATATACAATAGAAAGCAAAACAATCCACTCGACTTAATCTCTGTCCCCTTTACACACACTGCCATCATGTGGCCAAAAACTGTAACTGCGCCTAAGGACATTAGTCTGACAGTGAAACGTTACAGTGTCGTCTCTGTGCCTTTAAACCGTGAGGGGAATCCCGACACCACTGTGTCTCACAGCTGTTTAACACTCTACTTAACTCTGTGAACTCTGTCTCGTTGAGGATTTTCTGAAATTAGGATTATTCTCCATCAGGACAGATTTACAGGACAGACATTCACTAAAACCGCTGAGGCCGACTCATTTCTCCAGCACACACACACACACACACACACACACACACACACACACACACACACCTTGAATTACTTGAATTATATCAGCCTTTGAAAAATACATTTTGAAATTTAATCACTGTTGAATTGTTAATTTTGAAATGTAAATACTACTGAATTTATAAAACTGAAATATTTGACTTTAAAAAGCARCATCTTTGAATTTAAGTGCTCTGAATGTCACACGAAGTTTTCAACAATCCATTTCAACTGTGAAATTCAATACCAAATTCAAGCACAAATTCAATACAGGAAAAGCAATCGAGCCAGAGCGGAATCCGTTCGTCAGTCACGTGACCCAGGACGTCTTCGATACCGGCTCCCAGTGAGTCTCGCGACATGGCAGCGGGCAGCGGCTCGGTAAGTGCACCTGTAGTGTGTTACACTCATTATATACTGTCAGATATTCTAGTCATTTTACTGTGATAAAGGAAATTAGTCAAAGTTTAGTTAAAGTGGGGCTAGTGAGCACGAGACACACACTGATGTTTGTTACACACGCGCGCGCACGAGAGAGAGAGAGAGAGACACAGTGGTGGCCAAAAGTATTAAGCCAGCACGTGCCATGTATTAGTTCTCTCTCTCTACAGAACAGGTGACGTCACCAGTTAGTTCAGGTCCGGCTGAAGAGTTGTGTTAATTAAAATCAGCTGCTTTAGTTAATTGATGGAGCAGATAAGTGGCAGGTACTATACTTTCTGAAGCCAGGGTGTCCACCTCTGTACAAAAGCTTCAGGTTTAGAAGAAAATGACTTCAAACTAAATACTGAT